>JASGCC010002449.1:0-28327 GCA_030067915.1 Hydractinia echinata
AGCCTGTGCAGGCAGTTGGAGGTGTTCTAAGGGCCTGGCTCAGGAAAACGACTTGGGACGTCGTAGTCCATTGAGACTGGAAGGAATAGACCGATGGCCGCTTGTCTGGGCGCGTGGAACCACGTGATTTACGTGTAGGACCTAATTAGGCCGTAAAAGGCCATATTACAGCCTTTGAAAGCCTGTGCAGGCAGTTGGAGGTGTTCTAAGGGCCTGGCGCTCAGGAAAACGACTTGGGACGTCGTAGTCCATTGAGACTGGAAGGAATAGACCGATGGCCGCTTGTCTGGGCGCGTGGAACACGTGATTTACGTGTAGGACCTAATTAGGCCGTAAAAGGCCATATTACAGCCTTTGAAAGCCTGTGCAGGCAGTTGGAGGTGTTCTAAGGGCCTGGCGCTCAGGAAAACGACTTGGGACGTCGTAGTCCATTGAGACTGGAAGGAATAGACCGATGGCCGCTTGTCTGGGCGCGTGGAACCACGTGATTTACGTGTAGGACCTAATTAGGCCGTAAAAGGCCATATTACAGCCTTTGAAAGCCTGTGCAGGCAGTTGGAGGTGTTCTAAGGGCCTGGCGCTCAGGAAAACGACTTGGGACGTCGTAGTCCATTGAGACTGGAAGGAATAGACCGATGGCCGCTTGTCTGGGTGCGTGGAACACGGATTTACGTGTAGGACCTTAATTAGGCCGTAAAAGGCCATATTACAGCCTTTGAAAGCCTGTGCAGGCAGTTGGAGGTGTTCTAAGGGCCTGGCGCTCAGGAAAACGACTTGGGATCGTAGTCCATTGAGACTGGAAGGAATAGACCGATGGCCGCTTGTCTGGGTGCGTGGAACACGGATTTACGTGTAGGACCTTAATTAGGCCGTAAAAGGCCATATTACAGCCTTTGAAGCCTGTGCAGGCAGTTGGAGGTGTTCTAAGGGCCTGGCGCTCAGGAAAACGACTTGGGACGTCGTAGTCCATTGAGACTGGAAGGAATAGACCGATGGCCGCTTGTCTGGGCGTGGAACCGTGATTTACGTGTAGGACCTTAATTAGGCCGTAAAAGGCCATATTACAGCCTTTGAAAGCCTGTGCAGGCAGTTGGAGGTGTTCTAAGGGCCTGGCGCTCAGGAAAACGACTTGGGACGTAGTCCATTGAGACTGGAAGGAATAGACCGATGGCCGCTTGTCTGGCGTGGAACCACGTGATTTACGTGTAGGACCCTAATTAGGCCGTAAAAGGCCATATTACAGCCTTTGAAAGCCTGTGCAGGCAGTTGGAGGTGTTCTAAGGGCCTGGCGCTCAGGAAAACGACTTGGGACGTCGTAGTCCATTGAGACTGGAAGGAATAGACCGATGGCCGCTTGTCTGGGCGCGTGGAACACGTGATTTACGTGTAGGACCCTAATTAGGCCGTAAAAGGCCATATTACAGCCTTTGAAAGCCTGTGCAGGCAGTTGGAGGTGTTCTAAGGGCCTGGCGCTCAGGAAAACGACTTGGGACGTCGTAGTCCATTGAGACTGGAAGGAATAGACCGATGGCCGCTTGTCTGGGTGCGTGGAACACGTGATTTACGTGTAGGACCTAATTAGGCCGTAAAAGGCCATATTACAGCCTTTGAAAGCCTGTGCAGGCAGTTGGAGGTGTTCTAAGGGCCTGGCGCTCAGGAAAACGACTTGGGACGTCGTAGTCCATTGAGACTGGAAGGAATAGACCGATGGCCGCTTGTCTGGGTGCGTGGAACACGTGATTTACGTGTAGGACCTTAATTAGGCCGTAAAAGGCCATATTACAGCCTTTGAAAGCCTGTGCAGGCAGTTGGAGGTGTTCTAAGGGCCTGGCGCTCAGGAAAACGACTTGGGACGTCGTAGTCCATTGAGACTGGAAGGAATAGACCGATGGCCGCTTGTCTGGGTGCGTGGAACCGTGATTTACGTGTAGGACCTTAATTAGGCCGTAAAAGGCCATATTACAGCCTTTGAGCCTGTGCAGGCAGTTGGAGGTGTTCTAAGGGCCTGGCGCTCAGGAAAACGACTTGGGACGTCGTAGTCCATTGAGACTGGAAGGAATAGACCGATGGCCGCTTGTCTGGGCGCGTGGAACCACGTGATTTACGTGTAGGACCTAATTAGGCCGTAAAAGGCCATATTACAGCCTTTGAAAGCCTGTGCAGGCAGTTGAGGTGTTCTAAGGGCCTGGCGCTCAGGAAAACGACTTGGGACGTCGTAGTCCATTGAGACTGGAAGGAATAGACCGATGGCCGCTTGTCTGGGCGTGGAACACGTGATTTACGTGTAGGACCTAATTAGGCCGTAAAAGGCCATATTACAGCCTTTGAAAGCCTGTGCAGGCAGTTGGAGGTGTTCTAAGGGCCTGGCGCTCAGGAAAACGACTTGGGACGTCGTAGTCCATTGAGACTGGAAGGAATAGACCGATGGCCGCTTGTCTGGGTGCGTGGAACACGTGATTTACGTGTAGGACCTTAATTAGGCCGTAAAAGGCCATATTACAGCCTTTGAAAGCCTGTGCAGGCAGTTGGAGGTGTTCTAAGGGCCTGGCGCTCAGGAAAACGACTTGGGACGTCGTAGTCCATTGAGACTGGAAGGAATAGACCGATGGCCGCTTGTCTGGGCGTGGAACCACGTGATTTACGTGTAGGACCTTAATTAGGCCGTAAAAGGCCATATTACAGCCTTTGAAAGCCTGTGCAGGCAGTTGGAGGTGTTCTAAGGGCCTGGCGCTCAGGAAAACGACTTGGGACGTCGTAGTCCATTGAGACTGGAAGGAATAGACCGATGGCCGCTTGTCTGGGTGCGTGGAACACGTGATTTACGTGTAGGACCTTAATTAGGCCGTAAAAGGCCATATTACAGCCTTTGAAAGCCTGTGCAGGCAGTTGGAGGTGTTCTAAGGGCCTGGCGCTCAGGAAAACGACTTGGGACGTCGTAGTCCATTGAGACTGGAAGGAATAGACCGATGGCCGCTTGTCTGGGCGCGTGGAACACGTGATTTACGTGTAGGACCTTAATTAGGCCGTAAAAGGCCATATTACAGCCTTTGAAAGCCTGTGCAGGCAGTTGGAGGTGTTCTAAGGGCCTGGCGCTCAGGAAAACGACTTGGGACGTCGTAGTCCATTGAGACTGGAAGGAATAGACCGATGGCCGCTTGTCTGGGCGCGTGGAACCACGTGATTTACGTGTAGGACCTAATTAGGCCGTAAAAGGCCATATTACAGCCTTTGAAAGCCTGTGCAGGCAGTTGGAGGTGTTCTAAGGGCCTGGCGCTCAGGAAAACGACTTGGGACGTCGTAGTCCATTGAGACTGGAAGGAATAGACCGATGGCCGCTTGTCTGGGCGCGTGGAACCACGTGATTTACGTGTAGGACCTAATTAGGCCGTAAAAGGCCATATTACAGCCTTTGAAAGCCTGTGCAGGCAGTTGAGGTGTTCTAAGGGCCTGGCGCTCAGGAAAACGACTTGGGACGTCGTAGTCCATTGAGACTGGAAGGAATAGACCGATGGCCGCTTGTCTGGGTGCGTGGAACCACGTGATTTACGTGTAGGACCTAATTAGGCCGTAAAAGGCCATATTACAGCCTTTGAAAGCCTGTGCAGGCAGTTGGAGGTGTTCTAAGGGCCTGGCGCTCAGGAAAACGACTTGGGACGTCGTAGTCCATTGAGACTGGAAGGAATAGACCGATGGCCGCTTGTCTGGGCGCGTGGAACACGTGATTTACGTGTAGGACCTAATTAGGCCGTAAAAGGCCATATTACAGCCTTTGAAAGCCTGTGCAGGCAGTTGGAGGTGTTCTAAGGGCCTGGCGCTCAGGAAAACGACTTGGGACGTCGTAGTCCATTGAGACTGGAAGGAATAGACCGATGGCCGCTTGTCTGGGTGCGTGGAACCACGTGATTTACGTGTAGGACCTTAATTAGGCCGTAAAAGGCCATATTACAGCCTTTGAAAGCCTGTGAGAGCAGTTGCGTTTAGGGTGGCGCGCTCAGGAAAACGACTTGGGACGTCGTAGTCCATTGAGACTGGAAGGAATAGACCGATGGCCGCTTGTCTGGCGTGGAACACGTGATTTACGTGTAGGACCTAATTAGGCCGTAAAAGGCCATATTACAGCCTTTGAAAGCCTGTGCAGGCAGTTGGAGGTGTTCTAAGGGCCTGGCGCTCAGGAAAACGACTTGGGACGTCGTAGTCCATTGAGACTGGAAGGAATAGACCGATGGCCGCTTGTCTGGGCGCGTGGAACACGTGATTTACGTGTAGGACCTAATTAGGCCGTAAAAGGCCATATTACAGCCTTTGAAAGCCTGTGCAGGCAGTTGGAGGTGTTCTAAGGGCCTGGCGCTCAGGAAAACGACTTGGGACGTCGTAGTCCATTGAGACTGGAAGGAATAGACCGATGGCCGCTTGTCTGGGTGCGTGGAACCACGTGATTTACGTGTAGGACCTTAATTAGGCCGTAAAAGGCCATATTACAGCCTTTGAAAGCCTGTGCAGGCAGTTGGAGGTGTTCTAAGGGCCTGGCGCTCAGGAAAACGACTTGGGACGTCGTAGTCCATTGAGACTGGAAGGAATAGACCGATGGCCGCTTGTCTGGGTGCGTGGAACACGTGATTTACGTGTAGGACCTAATTAGGCCGTAAAAGGCCATATTACAGCCTTTGAAGCCTGTGCAGGCAGTTGGAGGTGTTCTAAGGGCCTGGCGCTCAGGAAAACGACTTGGGACGTCGTAGTCCATTGAGACTGGAAGGAATAGACCGATGGCCGCTTGTCTGGGCGTGGAACCACGTGATTTACGTGTAGGACCTAATTAGGCCGTAAAAGGCCATATTACAGCCTTTGAAAGCCTGTGCAGGCAGTTGGAGGTGTTCTAAGGGCCTGGCGCTCAGGAAAACGACTTGGGACGTCGTAGTCCATTGAGACTGGAAGGAATAGACCGATGGCCGCTTGTCTGGGTGCGTGGAACCACGTGATTTACGTGTAGGACCTAATTAGGCCGTAAAAGGCCATATTACAGCCTTTGAAAGCCTGTGCAGGCAGTTGGAGGTGTTCTAAGGGCCTGGCGCTCAGGAAAACGACTTGGGACGTCGTAGTCCATTGAGACTGGAAGGAATAGACCGATGGCCGCTTGTCTGGGTGCGTGGAACCACGTGATTTACGTGTAGGACCCTTAATTAGGCCGTAAAAGGCCATATTACAGCCTTTGAAAGCCTGTGCAGGCAGTTGGAGGTGTTCTAAGGGCCTGGCGCTCAGGAAAACTTGGGACGTCGTAGTCCATTGAGACTGGAAGGAATAGACCGATGGCCGCTTGTCTGGGCGCGTGGAACCACGTGATTTACGTGTAGGACCTTAATTAGGCCGTAAAAGGCCATATTACAGCCTTTGAAAGCCTGTGCAGGCAGTTGGAGGTGTTCTAAGGGCCTGGCGCTCAGGAAAACGACTTGGGACGTCGTAGTCCATTGAGACTGGAAGGAATAGACCGATGGCCGCTTGTCTGGGTGCGTGGAACACGTGATTTACGTGTAGGACCTTAATTAGGCCGTAAAAGGCCATATTACAGCCTTTGAAGCCTGTGCAGGCAGTTGGAGGTGTTCTAAGGGCCTGGCGCTCAGGAAAACGACTTGGGACGTCGTAGTCCATTGAGACTGGAAGGAATAGACCGATGGCGCTTGTCTGGGCGCGTGGAACCACGTGATTTACGTGTAGGACCTAATTAGGCCGTAAAAGGCCATATTACAGCCTTTGAAAGCCTGTGCAGGCAGTTGGAGGTGTTCTAAGGGCCTGGCGCTCAGGAAAACGACTTGGGACGTCGTAGTCCATTGAGACTGGAAGGATAGACCGATGGCCGCTTGTCTGGGCGCGTGGAACCACGTGATTTACGTGTAGGACCTAATTAGGCCGTAAAAGGCCATATTACAGCCTTTGAAAGCCTGTGCAGGCAGTTGGGTGTTCTAAGGGCCTGGCGCTCAGGAAAACGACTTGGGACGTCGTAGTCCATTGAGACTGGAAGGAATAGACCGATGGCCGCTTGTCTGGGCGCGTGGAACCACGTGATTTACGTGTAGGACCCTAATTAGGCCGTAAAAGGCCATATTACAGCCTTTGAAAGCCTGTGCAGGCAGTTGGAGGTGTTCTAAGGGCCTGGCGCTCAGGAAAACGACTTGGGACGTCGTAGTCCATTGAGACTGGAAGGAATAGACCGATGGCCGCTTGTCTGGGTGCGTGGAATCACGGGATTTACGTGTAGGGCCTTTAATAGGCCGTAAAAGGCCATATTACAGCCTTTGAGAGCCTGTGCAGGCAGTTGGAGGTGTTCTAAGGGCCTGGCGCTCAGGAAAACGACTTGGGACGTCGTAGTCCATTGAGACTGGAAGGAATAGACCGATGGCCGCTTGTCTGGGTGCGTGGAACACGTGATTTACGTGTAGGACCTTTAATAGGCCGTAAAAGGCCATATTACAGCCTTTGAAAGCCTGTGCAGGCAGTTGGAGGTGTTCTAAGGGCCTGGCGCTCAGGAAAACGACTTGGGACGTCGTAGTCCATTGAGACTGGAAGGAATAGACCGATGGCCGCTTGTCTGGGTGCGTGGAACACGTGATTTACGTGTAGGACCCTTAATAGGCCGTAAAAGGCCATATTACAGCCTTTGAAAGCCTGTGCAGGCAGTTGGAGGTGTTCTAAGGGCCTGGCGCTCAGGAAAACGACTTGGGACGTCGTAGTCCATTGAGACTGGAAGGAATAGACCGATGGCCGCTTGTCTGGGCGTGGAACACGTGATTTACGTGTAGGACCTTAATTAGGCCGTAAAAGGCCATATTACAGCCTTTGAAAGCCTGTGCAGGCAGTTGGAGGTGTTCTAAGGGCCTGGCGCTCAGGAAAACGACTTGGGACGTCGTAGTCCATTGAGACTGGAAGGAATAGACCGATGGCCGCTTGTCTGGGTGCGTGGAACCACGTGATTTACGTGTAGGACCTTAATTAGGCCGTAAAAGGCCATATTACAGCCTTTGAAAGCCTGTGCAGGCAGTTGAGGTGTTCTAAGGGCCTGGCGCTCAGGAAAACGACTTGGGACGTCGTAGTCCATTGAGACTGGAAGGAATAGACCGATGGCCGCTTGTCTGGGCGTGGAACACGTGATTTACGTGTAGGACCTTAATTAGGCCGTAAAAGGCCATATTACAGCCTTTGAAAGCCTGTGCAGGCAGTTGGAGGTGTTCTAAGGGCCTGGCGCTCAGGAAAACGACTTGGGACGTCGTAGTCCATTGAGACTGGAAGGAATAGACCGATGGCCGCTTGTCTGGGCGCGTGGAACACGTGATTTACGTGTAGGACCTAATTAGGCCGTAAAAGGCCATATTACAGCCTTTGAAGCCTGTGCAGGCAGTTGGAGGTGTTCTAAGGGCCTGGCGCTCAGGAAAACGACTTGGGACGTCGTAGTCCATTGAGACTGGAAGGAATAGACCGATGGCCGCTTGTCTGGGTGCGTGGAACACGTGATTTACGTGTAGGACCTAATTAGCCGTAAAAGGCCATATTACAGCCTTTGAAGCCTGTGCAGGCAGTTGGAGGTGTTCTAAGGGCCTGGCGCTCAGGAAAACGACTTGGGACGTCGTAGTCCATTGAGACTGGAAGGAATAGACCGATGGCCGCTTGTCTGGGCGTGGAACCACGTGATTTACGTGTAGGACCTAATTAGGCCGTAAAAGGCCATATTACAGCCTTTGAAAGCCTGTGCAGGCAGTTGGAGGTGTTCTAAGGGCCTGGCGCTCAGGAAAACGACTTGGGACGTCGTAGTCCATTGAGACTGGAAGGAATAGACCGATGGCCGCTTGTCTGGGCGCGTGGAACACGGATTTACGTGTAGGACCTAATTAGGCCGTAAAAGGCCATATTACAGCCTTTGAAAGCCTGTGCAGGCAGTTGGAGGTGTTCTAAGGGCCTGGCGCTCAGGAAAACGACTTGGGACGTCGTAGTCCATTGAGACTGGAAGGAATAGACCGATGGCCGCTTGTCTGGGCGCGTGGAACCACGTGATTTACGTGTAGGACCTAATTAGGCCGTAAAAGGCCATATTACAGCCTTTGAAAGCCTGTGCAGGCAGTTGGAGGTGTTCTAAGGGCCTGGCGCTCAGGAAAACGACTTGGGACGTCGTAGTCCATTGAGACTGGAAGGAATAGACCGATGGCCGCTTGTCTGGGCGTGGAACACGTGATTTACGTGTAGGACCTAATTAGGCCGTAAAAGGCCATATTACAGCCTTTGAAAGCCTGTGCAGGCAGTTGGAGGTGTTCTAAGGGCCTGGCGCTCAGGAAAACGACTTGGGACGTCGTAGTCCATTGAGACTGGAAGGAATAGACCGATGGCCGCTTGTCTGGGCGTGGAACCACGTGATTTACGTGTAGGACCCTAATTAGGCCGTAAAAGGCCATATTACAGCCTTTGAAAGCCTGTGCAGGCAGTTGGAGGTGTTCTAAGGGCCTGGCGCTCAGGAAAACGACTTGGGACGTCGTAGTCCATTGAGACTGGAAGGAATAGACCGATGGCCGCTTGTCTGGGTGCGTGGAACCACGTGATTTACGTGTAGGACCTTAATTAGGCCGTAAAAGGCCATATTACAGCCTTTGAAAGCCTGTGCAGGCAGTTGGAGGTGTTCTAAGGGCCTGGCGCTCAGGAAAACGACTTGGGACGTCGTAGTCCATTGAGACTGGAAGGAATAGACCGATGGCCGCTTGTCTGGGCGCGTGGAACACGTGATTTACGTGTAGGACCTTAATTAGGCCGTAAAAGGCCATATTACAGCCTTTGAAAGCCTGTGCAGGCAGTTGGAGGTGTTCTAAGGGCCTGGCGCTCAGGAAAACGACTTGGGACGTCGTAGTCCATTGAGACTGGAAGGAATAGACCGATGGCCGCTTGTCTGGGCGCGTGGAACCACGTGATTTACGTGTAGGACCTAATTAGGCCGTAAAAGGCCATATTACAGCCTTTGAAAGCCTGTGCAGGCAGTTGGAGGTGTTCTAAGGGCCTGGCGCTCAGGAAAACGACTTGGGACGTCGTAGTCCATTGAGACTGGAAGGAATAGACCGATGGCCGCTTGTCTGGGCGCGTGGAACACGTGATTTACGTGTAGGACCTAATTAGGCCGTAAAAGGCCATATTACAGCCTTTGAAAGCCTGTGCAGGCAGTTGGAGGTGTTCTAAGGGCCTGGCGCTCAGGAAAACGACTTGGGACGTCGTAGTCCATTGAGACTGGAAGGAATAGACCGATGGCCGCTTGTCTGGGCGTGGAACACGTGATTTACGTGTAGGACCTAATTAGGCCGTAAAAGGCCATATTACAGCCTTTGAAAGCCTGTGCAGGCAGTTGGAGGTGTTCTAAGGGCCTGGCGCTCAGGAAAACGACTTGGGACGTCGTAGTCCATTGAGACTGGAAGGAATAGACCGATGGCCGCTTGTCTGGGCGCGTGGAACCACGTGATTTACGTGTAGGACCTAATTAGGCCGTAAAAGGCCATATTACAGCCTTTGAAAGCCTGTGCAGGCAGTTGGAGGTGTTCTAAGGGCCTGGCGCTCAGGAAAACGACTTGGGACGTCGTAGTCCATTGAGACTGGAAGGAATAGACCGATGGCCGCTTGTCTGGGCGCGTGGAACACGTGATTTACGTGTAGGACCTTAATTAGGCCGTAAAAGGCCATATTACAGCCTTTGAAAGCCTGTGCAGGCAGTTGGAGGTGTTCTAAGGGCCTGGCGCTCAGGAAAACGACTTGGGACGTCGTAGTCCATTGAGACTGGAAGGAATAGACCGATGGCCGCTTGTCTGGGTGCGTGGAACCACGTGATTTACGTGTAGGACCTTAATTAGGCCGTAAAAGGCCATATTACAGCCTTTGAAAGCCTGTGCAGGCAGTTGGAGGTGTTCTAAGGGCCTGGCGCTCAGGAAAACGACTTGGGACGTCGTAGTCCATTGAGACTGGAAGGATTAGACCGATGGCTGCTTGTCTGGGCGCGTGGAACCACGTGATTTACGTGTAGGACCTAATTAGGCCGTAAAAGGCCATATTACAGCCTTTGAAAGCCTGTGCAGGCAGTTGGAGGTGTTCTAAGGGCCTGGCGCTCAGGAAAACGACTTGGGACGTCGTAGTCCATTGAGACTGGAAGGAATAGACCGATGGCCGCTTGTCTGGGTGCGTGGAACACGGATTTACGTGTAGGACCTTAATTAGGCCGTAAAAGGCCATATTACAGCCTTTGAAAGCCTGTGCAGGCAGTTGGAGGTGTTCTAAGGGCCTGGCGCTCAGGAAAACGACTTGGGACGTCGTAGTCCATTGAGACTGGAAGGAATAGACCGATGGCCGCTTGTCTGGGCGCGTGGAACCACGTGATTTACGTGTAGGACCTAATTAGGCCGTAAAAGGCCATATTACAGCCTTTGAAAGCCTGTGCAGGCAGTTGGAGGTGTTCTAAGGGCCTGGCGCTCAGGAAAACGACTTGGGACGTCGTAGTCCATTGAGACTGGAAGGAAGACCGATGGCCGCTTGTCTGGGCGTGGAACACGGATTTACGTGTAGGACCTAATTAGGCCGTAAAAGGCCATATTACAGCCTTTGAAAGCCTGTGCAGGCAGTTGGAGTGTTCTAAGGGCCTGGCGCTCAGGAAAACGACTTGGGACGTCGTAGTCCATTGAGACTGGAAGGAATAGACCGATGGCCGCTTGTCTGGGCGTGGAACACGTGATTTACGTGTAGGACCTTAATTAGGCCGTAAAAGGCCATATTACAGCCTTTGAAAGCCTGTGCAGGCAGTTGGAGGTGTTCTAAGGGCCTGGCGCTCAGGAAAACGACTTGGGACGTCGTAGTCCATTGAGACTGGAAGGAATAGACCGATGGCCGCTTGTCTGGGCGCGTGGAACCACGTGATTTACGTGTAGGACCTTAATTAGGCCGTAAAAGGCCATATTACAGCCTTTGAAAGCCTGTGCAGGCAGTTGGAGGTGTTCTAAGGGCCTGGCGCTCAGGAAAACGACTTGGGACGTCGTAGTCCATTGAGACTGGAAGGAATAGACCGATGGCCGCTTGTCTGGGCGTGGAACACGTGATTTACGTGTAGGACCTTAATTAGGCCGTAAAAGGCCATATTACAGCCTTTGAAAGCCTGTGCAGGCAGTTGGAGGTGTTCTAAGGGCCTGCGCTCAGGAAAACGACTTGGGACGTCGTAGTCCATTGAGACTGGAAGGAATAGACCGATGGCCGCTTGTCTGGGCGCGTGGAACCACGTGATTTACGTGTAGGACCCTAATTAGGCCGTAAAAGGCCATATTACAGCCTTTGAAAGCCTGTGCAGGCAGTTGGAGGTGTTCTAAGGGCCTGGCGCTCAGGAAAACGACTTGGGACGTCGTAGTCCATTGAGACTGGAAGGAATAGACCGATGGCCGCTTGTCTGGGCGTGGAACACGTGATTTACGTGTAGGACCTTAATTAGGCCGTAAAAGGCCATATTACAGCCTTTGAAAGCCTGTGCAGGCAGTTGGAGGTGTTCTAAGGGCCTGGCGCTCAGGAAAACGACTTGGGACGTCGTAGTCCATTGAGACTGGAAGGAATAGACCGATGGCCGCTTGTCTGGGCGCGTGGAACGTGATTTACGTGTAGGACCTTAATTAGGCCGTAAAAGGCCATATTACAGCCTTTGAAAGCCTGTGCAGGCAGTTGGAGGTGTTCTAAGGGCCTGGCGCTCAGGAAAACGACTTGGGACGTCGTAGTCCATTGAGACTGGAAGGAATAGACCGATGGCCGCTTGTCTGGGCGCGTGGAACCACGTGATTTACGTGTAGGACCTAATTAGGCCGTAAAAGGCCATATTACAGCCTTTGAAAGCCTGTGCAGGCAGTTGGAGGTGTTCTAAGGGCCTGGCGCTCAGGAAAACGACTTGGGACGTCGTAGTCCATTGAGACTGGAAGGATAGACCGATGGCCGCTTGTCTGGGCGCGTGGAACCACGTGATTTACGTGTAGGACCTAATTAGGCCGTAAAAGGCCATATTACAGCCTTTGAAAGCCTGTGCAGGCAGTTGGAGGTGTTCTAAGGGCCTGGCGCTCAGGAAAACGACTTGGGACGTCGTAGTCCATTGAGACTGGAAGGAATAGACCGATGGCCGCTTGTCTGGGCGTGGAACACGTGATTTACGTGTAGGACCTTAATTAGGCCGTAAAAGGCCATATTACAGCCTTTGAAAGCCTGTGCAGGCAGTTGGAGGTGTTCTAAGGGCCTGGCGCTCAGGAAAACGACTTGGGACGTCGTAGTCCATTGAGACTGGAAGGAATAGACCGATGGCCGCTTGTCTGGGTGCGTGGAACCACGTGATTTACGTGTAGGACCTTAATTAGCCGTAAAAGGCCATATTACAGCCTTTGAAGCCTGTGCAGGCAGTTGGAGGTGTTCTAAGGGCCTGGCGCTCAGGAAAACGACTTGGGACGTCGTAGTCCATTGAGACTGGAAGGAATAGACCGATGGCCGCTTGTCTGGGTGCGTGGAACCACGTGATTTACGTGTAGGACCTAATTAGGCCGTAAAAGGCCATATTACAGCCTTTGAAAGCCTGTGCAGGCAGTTGGAGGTGTTCTAAGGGCCTGGCGCTCAGGAAAACGACTTGGGACGTCGTAGTCCATTGAGACTGGAAGGAATAGACCGATGGCCGCTTGTCTGGGCGCGTGGAACCACGTGATTTACGTGTAGGACCTAATTAGGCCGTAAAAGGCCATATTACAGCCTTTGAAAGCCTGTGCAGGCAGTTGGAGGTGTTCTAAGGGCCTGGCGCTCAGGAAAACGACTTGGGACGTCGTAGTCCATTGAGACTGGAAGGAATAGACCGATGGCCGCTTGTCTGGGTGCGTGGAACACGGATTTACGTGTAGGACCTAATTAGGCCGTAAAAGGCCATATTACAGCCTTTGAAAGCCTGTGCAGGCAGTTGGAGGTGTTCTAAGGGCCTGGCGCTCAGGAAAACGACTTGGGACGTCGTAGTCCATTGAGACTGGAAGGAATAGACCGATGGCCGCTTGTCTGGGGTGCGTGGAACCCAAACGTGCGAAGGCCTGGCGCTCAGGAAAACGACTTGGGACGTCGTAGTCCATTGAGACTGGAAGGAATAGACCGATGGCCGCTTGTCTGGGTGCGTGGAACCACGTGATTTACGTGTAGGACCTAATTAGGCCGTAAAAGGCCATATTACAGCCTTTGAAAGCCTGTGCAGGCAGTTGGAGGTGTTCTAAGGGCCTGGCGCTCAGGAAAACGACTTGGGACGTCGTAGTCCATTGAGACTGGAAGGAATAGACCGATGGCCGCTTGTCTGGGTGCGTGGAACCACGTGATTTACGTGTAGGACCTTAATTAGGCCGTAAAAGGCCATATTACAGCCTTTGAAAGCCTGTGCAGGCAGTTGGAGGTGTTCTAAGGGCCTGGCGCTCAGGAAAACGACTTGGGACGTCGTAGTCCATTGAGACTGGAAGGAATAGACCGATGGCCGCTTGTCTGGGCGTGGAACCACGTGATTTACGTGTAGGACCTAATTAGGCCGTAAAAGGCCATATTACAGCCTTTGAAAGCCTGTGCAGGCAGTTGGAGGTGTTCTAAGGGCCTGGCGCTCAGGAAAACGACTTGGGACGTCGTAGTCCATTGAGACTGGAAGGAATAGACCGATGGCCGCTGTCTGGCGCGTGGAACCGGATTTACGTGTAGGACCTAATTAGGCCGTAAAAGGCCATATTACAGCCTTTGAAGCCTGTGCAGGCAGTTGGAGGTGTTCTAAGGGCCTGGCTCAGGAAAACGACTTGGGACGTCGTAGTCCATTGAGACTGGAAGGAATAGACCGATGGCCGCTTGTCTGGGGCGTGGAACACGTGATTTACGTGTAGGACCTAATTAGGCCGTAAAAGGCCATATTACAGCCTTTGAAAGCCTGTGCAGGCAGTTGGAGGTGTTCTAAGGGCCTGGCGCTCAGGAAAACGACTTGGGACGTCGTAGTCCATTGAGACTGGAAGGAATAGACCGATGGCCGCTTGTCTGGGTGCGTGGAACCACGTGATTTACGTGTAGGACCCTTTAATTAGGCCGTAAAAGGCCATATTACAGCCTTTGAAGCCTGTGCAGGCAGTTGGAGGTGTTCTAAGGGCCTGGCGCTCAGGAAAACGACTTGGGACGTCGTAGTCCATTGAGACGGAAGGAATAGACCGATGGCCGCTTGTCTGGGCGCGTGGAACACGTGATTTACGTGTAGGACCTTAATTAGGCCGTAAAAGGCCATATTACAGCCTTTGAGAGCCTGTGCAGGCAGTTGGAGGTGTTCTAAGGGCCTGGCGCTCAGGAAAACGACTTGGGACGTCGTAGTCCATTGAGACTGGAAGGAATAGACCGATGGCCGCTTGTCTGGCGCGTGGAACCACGTGATTTACGTGTAGGACCTAATTAGGCCGTAAAAGGCCATATTACAGCCTTTGAAAGCCTGTGCAGGCAGTTGGAGGTGTTCTAAGGGCCTGGCGCAGGAAAACGACTTGGGACGTCGTAGTCCATTGAGACTGGAAGGAATAGACCGATGGCCGCTTGTCTGGGGCGTGGAACACGTGATTTACGTGTAGGACCTTAATTAGCCGTAAAAGGCCATATTACAGCCTTTGAAAGCCTGTGCAGGCAGTTGGAGGTGTTCTAAGGGCCTGGCGCTCAGGAAAACGACTTGGGACGTCGTAGTCCATTGAGACTGGAAGGAATAGACCGATGGCCGCTTGTCTGGGCGCGTGGAACCACGTGATTTACGTGTAGGACCTAATTAGGCCGTAAAAGGCCATATTACAGCCTTTGAAAGCCTGTGCAGGCAGTTGGAGGTGTTCTAAGGGCCTGGCGCTCAGGAAAACGACTTGGGACGTCGTAGTCCATTGAGACTGGAAGGAATAGACCGATGGCCGCTTGTCTGGGTGCGTGGAACACGGATTTACGTGTAGGACCTTTAATTAGCCGTAAAAGGCCATATTACAGCCTTTGAGAGCCTGTGCAGGCAGTTGGAGGTGTTCTAAGGGCCTGGCGCTCAGGAAAACGACTTGGGACGTCGTAGTCCATTGAGACTGGAAGGAATAGACCGATGGCCGCTTGTCTGGGTGCGTGGAACACGTGATTTACGTGTAGGACCTTAATTAGGCCGTAAAAGGCCATATTACAGCCTTTGAAGCCTGTGCAGGCAGTTGGAGGTGTTCTAAGGGCCTGGCGCTCAGGAAAACGACTTGGGACGTCGTAGTCCATTGAGACTGGAAGGAATAGACCGATGGCCGCTCTGGGTGCGTGGAACACGTGATTTACGTGTAGGACCTTAATTAGGCCGTAAAAGGCCATATTACAGCCTTTGAAAGCCTGTGCAGGCAGTTGGAGGTGTTCTAAGGGCCTGGCGCTCAGGAAACGACTTGGGACGTCGTAGTCCATTGAGACTGGAAGGAATAGACCGATGGCCGCTTGTCTGGCGCGTGGAACCACGTGATTTACGTGTAGGACCTAATAGGCCGTAAAAGGCCATATTACAGCCTTTGAGAGCCTGTGCAGGCAGTTGGAGGTGTTCTAAGGGCCTGTCGCTCAGGAAAACGACTTGGACGTCGTAGTCCATTGAGACTGGAAGGAATAGACCGATGGCCGCTTGTCTGGGCGTGGAACCACGTGATTTACGTGTAGGACCTTAATTAGGCCGTAAAAGGCCATATTACAGCCTTTGAAGCCTGTGCAGGCAGTTGGAGGTGTTCTAAGGGCCTGGCGCTCAGGAAAACGACTTGGGACGTCGTAGTCCATTGAGACTGGAAGGAATAGACCGATGGCCGCTGTCTGGCGCGTGGAACCGTGATTTACGTGTAGGACCTTAATTAGGCCGTAAAAGGCCATATTACAGCCTTTGAAGCCTGTGCAGGCAGTTGGAGGTGTTCTAAGGGCCTGGCGCTCAGGAAAACGACTTGGGACGTCGTAGTCCATTGAGACTGGAAGGAATAGACCGATGGCCGCTTGTCTGGGGCGTGGAACCACGTGATTTACGTGTAGGACCTAATTAGGCCGTAAAAGGCCATATTACAGCCTTTGAAGCCTGTGCAGGCAGTTGGAGGTGTTCTAAGGGCCTGGCGCTCAGGAAAACGACTTGGGACGTCGTAGTCCATTGAGACTGGAAGGAATAGACCGATGGCCGCTTGTCTGGGCGCGTGGAACCACGTGATTTACGTGTAGGACCTAATTAGGCCGTAAAAGGCCATATTACAGCCTTTGAAAGCCTGTGCAGGCAGTTGGAGGTGTTCTAAGGGCCTGGCGCTCAGGAAAACGACTTGGGACGTCGTAGTCCATTGAGACTGGAAGGAATAGACCGATGGCCGCTTGTCTGGGTGCGTGGAACACGTGATTTACGTGTAGGACCTTAATTAGGCCGTAAAAGGCCATATTACAGCCTTTGAAGCCTGTGCAGGCAGTTGAGGTGTTCTAAGGGCCTGGCGCTCAGGAAAACGACTTGGGACGTCGTAGTCCATTGAGACTGGAAGGAATAGACCGATGGCCGCTTGTCTGGGTGCGTGGAACACGTGATTTACGTGTAGGACCTTTAATAGCCGTAAAAGGCCATATTACAGCCTTTGAGAGCCTGTGCAGGCAGTTGGAGGTGTTCTAAGGGCCTGGCGCTCAGGAAAACGACTTGGGACGTCGTAGTCCATTGAGACTGGAAGGAATAGACCGATGGCCGCTTGTCTGGGCGCGTGGAACCACGTGATTTACGTGTAGGACCTAATTAGGCCGTAAAAGGCCATATTACAGCCTTTGAAAGCCTGTGCAGGCAGTTGGAGGTGTTCTAAGGGCCTGGCGCTCAGGAAAACGACTTGGGATCGTAGTCCATTGAGACGAGAAGGAATAGACCGATGGCCGCTTGTCTGGGTGCGTGGAACACGGATTTACGTGTAGGACCTTAATAAGCCGTAAAAGGCCATATTACAGCCTTTGAGAGCCTGTGCAGGTAGTTGGAGGTGTTCTAAGGGCCTGGCGCTCAGGAAAACGACTTGGGACGTCGTAGTCCATTGAGACTGGAAGGAATAGACCGATGGCCGCTTGTCTGGGCGCGTGGAACCACGTGATTTACGTGTAGGACCTAATTAGGCCGTAAAAGGCCATATTACAGCCTTTGAAAGCCTGTGCAGGCAGTTGAGGTGTTCTAAGGGCCTGGCGCTCAGGAAAACGACTTGGGACGTCGTAGTCCATTGAGACTGGAAGGAATAGACCGATGGCGCTTGTCTGGGCGCGTGGAACACGTGATTTACGTGTAGGACCTTAATTAGGCCGTAAAAGGCCATATTACAGCCTTTGAAAGCCTGTGCAGGCAGTTGAGGTGTTCTAAGGGCCTGGCGCTCAGGAAAACGACTTGGACGTCGTAGTCCATTGAGACTGGAAGGAAGACCGATGGCCGCTGTCTGGGTGCGTGGAAACGGATTTACGTGTAGGACCTAATTAGCCGTAAAAGGCCATATTACAGCCTTTGAGAGCCTGTGCAGGCAGTTGGAGGTGTTCTAAGGGCCTGGCGCTCAGGAAAACGACTTGGGACGTCGTAGTCCATTGAGACTGAAGGAATAGACCGATGGCCGCTTGTCTGGGCGTGGAACCGTGATTTACGTGTAGGACCTTAATAGGCCGTAAAAGGCCATATTACAGCCTTTGAAGCCTGTGCAGGCAGTTGGAGGTGTTCTAAGGGCCTGGCGCTCAGGAAAACGACTTGGGACGTCGTAGTCCATTGAGACTGGAAGGAATAGACCGATGGCCGCTTGTCTGGGCGCGTGGAACCGTGATTTACGTGTAGGACCTTAATTAGGCCGTAAAAGGCCATATTACAGCCTTTGAAAGCCTGTGCAGGCAGTTGGAGGTGTTCTAAGGGCCTGGCGCTCAGGAAAACGACTTGGGACGTCGTAGTCCATTGAGACTGGAAGGAATAGACCGATGGCCGCTTGTCTGGGCGCGTGGAACACGTGATTTACGTGTAGGACCCTTAATTAGGCCGTAAAAGGCCATATTACAGCCTTTGAAGCCTGTGCAGGCAGTTGGAGGTGTTCTAAGGGCCTGGCGCTCAGGAAAACGACTTGGGACGTCGTAGTCCATTGAGACTGGAAGGAATAGACCGATGGCCGCTTGTCTGGGCGCGTGGAACCACGTGATTTACGTGTAGGACCTAATTAGGCCGTAAAAGGCCATATTACAGCCTTTGAAGCCTGTGCAGGCAGTTGGAGGTGTTCTAAGGGCCTGGCGCTCAGGAAAACGACTTGGGACGTCGTAGTCCATTGAGACTGGAAGGAATAGACCGATGGCCGCTTGTCTGGGCGTGGAACACGTGATTTACGTGTAGGACCTTAATTAGGCCGTAAAAGGCCATATTACAGCCTTTGAAGCCTGTGCAGGCAGTTGGAGGTGTTCTAAGGGCCTGGCGCTCAGGAAAACGACTTGGGACGTCGTAGTCCATTGAGACTGGAAGGAATAGACCGATGGCCGCTTGTCTGGGCGCGTGGAACCACGTGATTTACGTGTAGGACCTAATTAGGCCGTAAAAGGCCATATTACAGCCTTTGAAGCCTGTGCAGGCAGTTGGAGGTGTTCTAAGGGCCTGGCGCTCAGGAAAACGACTTGGGACGTCGTAGTCCATTGAGACGGAAGGAATAGACCGATGGCCGCTTGTCTGGGCGTGGAACACGTGATTTACGTGTAGGACCTAATTAGCCGTAAAAGGCCATATTACAGCCTTTGAAGCCTGTGCAGGCAGTTGGAGGTGTTCTAAGGGCCTGGCGCTCAGGAAAACGACTTGGGACGTCGTAGTCCATTGAGACTGGAAGGAATAGACCGATGGCCGCTTGTCTGGGGCGTGGAACCACGTGATTTACGTGTAGGACCTTAATTAGCCGTAAAAGGCCATATTACAGCCTTTGAAGCCTGTGCAGGCAGTTGGAGGTGTTCTAAGGGCCTGGCGCTCAGGAAAACGACTTGGGACGTCGTAGTCCATTGAGACTGGAAGGAATAGACCGATGGCCGCTTGTCTGGCGCGTGGAACCACGTGATTTACGTGTAGGACCTAATTAGGCCGTAAAAGGCCATATTACAGCCTTTGAAAGCCTGTGCAGGCAGTTGGAGGTGTTCTAAGGGCCTGGCGCTCAGGAAAACGACTTGGGACGTCGTAGTCCATTGAGACTGGAAGGAATAGACCGATGGCCGCTTGTCTGGGGCGTGGAACCGTGATTTACGTGTAGGACCTTAATTAGGCCGTAAAAGGCCATATTACAGCCTTTGAAAGCCTGTGCAGGCAGTTGGAGGTGTTCTAAGGGCCTGGCGCTCAGGAAAACGACTTGGGACGTCGTAGTCCATTGAGACTGGAAGGAATAGACCGATGGCCGCTTGTCTGGGCGTGGAACCACGTGATTTACGTGTAGGACCCTAATTAGCCGTAAAAGGCCATATTACAGCCTTTGAAGCCTGTGCAGGCAGTTGGAGGTGTTCTAAGGGCCTGGCGCTCAGGAAAACGACTTGGGACGTCGTAGTCCATTGAGACTGGAAGGAATAGACCGATGGCCGCTTGTCTGGCGTGGAACCACGGATTTACGTGTAGGACCTTAATTAGGCCGTAAAAGGCCATATTACAGCCTTTGAAGCCTGTGCAGGCAGTTGGAGGTGTTCTAAGGGCCTGGCGCTCAGGAAAACGACTTGGGACGTCGTAGTCCATTGAGACTGGAAGGAATAGACCGATGGCCGCTTGTCTGGGTGCGTGGAACCACGTGATTTACGTGTAGGACCTTAATTAGGCCGTAAAAGGCCATATTACAGCCTTTGAAAGCCTGTGCAGGCAGTTGAGGTGTTCTAAGGGCCTGGCGCTCAGGAAAACGACTTGGGACGTCGTAGTCCATTGAGACTGGAAGGAATAGACCGATGGCTGCTTGTCTGGGCGCGTGGAACACGTGATTTACGTGTAGGACCTAATTAGCCGTAAAAGGCCATATTACAGCCTTTGAAGCCTGTGCAGGCAGTTGGAGGTGTTCTAAGGGCCTGGCGCTCAGGAAACGACTTGGGACGTCGTAGTCCATTGAGACGAAGGAATAGACCGATGGCCGCTTGTCTGGGTGCGTGGAACCACGTGATTTACGTGTAGGACCTTAATAGGCCGTAAAAGGCCATATTACAGCCTTTGAAGCCTGTGCAGGCAGTTGGAGGTGTTCTAAGGGCCTGGCGCTCAGGAAAACGACTTGGGACGTCGTAGTCCATTGAGACTGGAAGGAATAGACCGATGGCCGCTTGTCTGGGCGCGTGGAACCACGTGATTTACGTGTAGGACCTAATTAGGCCGTAAAAGGCCATATTACAGCCTTTGAGAGCCTGTGCAGGCAGTTGGAGGTGTTCTAAGGGCCTGGCGCTCAGGAAAACGACTTGGGACGTCGTAGTCCATTGAGACTGGAAGGAATAGACCGATGGCCGCTTGTCTGGGCGTGGAACCACGTGATTTACGTGTAGGACCTAATTAGGCCGTAAAAGGCCATATTACAGCCTTTGAAAGCCTGTGCAGGCAGTTGGAGGTGTTCTAAGGGCCTGGCGCTCAGGAAAACGACTTGGGACGTCGTAGTCCATTGAGACGAGAAGGAATAGACCGATGGCCGCTTGTCTGGGCGTGGAACCACGTGATTTACGTGTAGGACCTTAATTAGGCCGTAAAAGGCCATATTACAGCCTTTGAAAGCCTGTGCAGGCAGTTGGAGGTGTTCTAAGGGCCTGGCGCTCAGGAAAACGACTTGGGACGTCGTAGTCCATTGAGACTGGAAGGAATAGACCGATGGCCGCTTGTCTGGGCGCGTGGAACACGTGATTTACGTGTAGGACCTTAATTAGGCCGTAAAAGGCCATATTACAGCCTTTGAAAGCCTGTGCAGGCAGTTGGAGGTGTTCTAAGGGCCTGGCGCTCAGGAAAACGACTTGGGACGTCGTAGTCCATTGAGACTGGAAGGAATAGACCGATGGCCGCTTGTCTGGGCGCGTGGAACCACGTGATTTACGTGTAGGACCTAATTAGGCCGTAAAAGGCCATATTACAGCCTTTGAAGCCTGTGCAGGCAGTTGGAGGTGTTCTAAGGGCCTGGCGCTCAGGAAAACGACTTGGGACGTCGTAGTCCATTGAGACTGGAAGGAATAGACCGATGGCCGCTTGTCTGGGCGTGGAACCACGTGATTTACGTGTAGGACCTAATTAGGCCGTAAAAGGCCATATTACAGCCTTTGAAGCCTGTGCAGGCAGTTGGAGGTGTTCTAAGGGCCTGGCGCTCAGGAAACGACTTGGGACGTCGTAGTCCATTGAGACTGGAAGGAATAGACCGATGGCCGCTTGTCTGGGCGCGTGGAACCACGTGATTTACGTGTAGGACCTAAATTAGGCCGTAAAAGGCCATATTACAGCCTTTGAGAGCCTGTGCAGGCAGTTGGAGGTGTTCTAAGGGCCTGCGCTCAGGAAAACGACTTGGGACGTCGTAGTCCATTGAGACTGGAAGGAATAGACCGATGGCCGCTTGTCTGGGCGTGGAACACGTGATTTACGTGTAGGACCTTAATTAGCCGTAAAAGGCCATATTACAGCCTTTGAAAGCCTGTGCAGGCAGTTGGAGGTGTTCTAAGGGCCTGGCGCTCAGGAAAACGACTTGGGACGTCGTAGTCCATTGAGACTGGAAGGTAGACCGATGGCCGCTTGTCTGGGTGCGTGGAACACGTGATTTACGTGTAGGACCTTAATTAGGCCGTAAAAGGCCATATTACAGCCTTTGAAGCCTGTGCAGGTTTGAGGTGTTCTAAGGGCCTGGCGCTCAGGAAAACGACTTGGGACGTCGTAGTCCATTGAGACTGGAAGGAATAGACCGATGGCCGCTTGTCTGGGCGCGTGGAACCACGTGATTTACGTGTAGGACCTTAATAGCCGTAAAAGGCCATATTACAGCCTTTGAGAGTGGCAGTTTGGAGGTGTTCTAAGGGCCTCGCTGACTTTGTCGTAGTCCATTGAGACTGAAGGAATAGACCGATGGCCGCTTGTCTGGGCGTGGAACACGTGATTTACGTGTAGGACCTTAATTAGGCCGTAAAAGGCCATATTACAGCCTTTGAAAGCCTGTGCAGGCAGTTGGAGGTGTTCTAAGGGCCTGGCGCTCAGGAAAACTGACGGTGTGAGTCCGTAGTCATTGGAGGAAGGAATAGACCGATGGCCGCTTGTCTGGGCGCGTGGAACCACGTGATTTACGTGTAGGACCTAATTAGGCCGTAAAAGGCCATATTACAGCCTTTGAAAGCCTGTGCAGGCAGTTGGAGGTGTTCTAAGGGCCTGGCGCTCAGGAAAACGACTTGGGACGTCGTAGTCCATTGAGACTGGAAGGAATAGACCGATGGCTGCTTGTCTGGGTGCGTGGAACCACGTGATTTACGTGTAGGACCTTAATTAGGCCGTAAAAGGCCATATTACAGCCTTTGAAAGCCTGTGCAGGCAGTTGGAGGTGTTCTAAGGGCCTGGCGCTCAGGAAAACGACTTGGGACGTCGTAGTCCATTGAGACTGGAAGGAATAGACCGATGGCCGCTTGTCTGGGTGCGTGGAACCACGTGATTTACGTGTAGGACCTTAATTAGGCCGTAAAAGGCCATATTACAGCCTTTGAAAGCCTGTGCAGGCAGTTGGAGGTGTTCTAAGGGCCTGGCGCTCAGGAAAACGACTTGGGACGTCGTAGTCCATTGAGACTGGAAGGAATTGACCGATGGCCGCTTGTCTGGGTGCGTGGAACACGGATTTACGTGTAGGACCTTTAATAGCCGTAAAAGGCCATATTACAGCCTTTGAGAGCCTGTGCAGGTAGTTGGAGGTGTTCTAAGGGCCTGGCGCTCAGGAAAACGACTTGGGACGTCGTAGTCCATTGAGACTGGAAGGAATAGACCGATGGCCGCTTGTCTGGGCGCGTGGAACACGTGATTTACGTGTAGGACCTAATTAGGCCGTAAAAGGCCATATTACAGCCTTTGAGAGCCTGTGCAGGCAGTTGGAGGTGTTCTAAGGCCTGGCGCTCAGGAAAACGACTTGGGACGTCGTAGTCCATTGAGACTGGAAGGAATAGACCGATGGCCGCTTGTCTGGCGCGTGGAACCACGTGATTTACGTGTAGGACCCTAATTAGGCCGTAAAAGGCCATATTACAGCCTTTGAAGCCTGTGCAGGCAGTTGGAGGTGTTCTAAGGGCCTGGCGCTCAGGAAAACGACTTGGATGTCGTAGTCCATTGAGACGAGAAGGAATAGACCGATGGCCGCTTGTCTGGGCGTGGAACACGGATTTACGTGTAGGGCCTTTAATAAGCCGTAAAAGGCCATATTACAGCCTTTGAAGCCTGTGCAGGCAGTTGGAGGTGTTCTAAGGGCCTGGCGCTCAGGAAAACGACTTGGGACGTAGTCCATTGAGACTGGAAGGAATAGACCGATGGCCGCTTGTCTGGGTGCGTGGAACCACGTGATTTACGTGTAGGACCTAATTAGGCCGTAAAAGGCCATATTACAGCCTTTGAAGCCTGTGCAGGTAGTTGGAGGTGTTCTAAGGGCCTGGCGCTCAGGAAAACGACTTGGGACGTCGTAGTCCATTGAGACTGGAAGGAATAGACCGATGGCCGCTTGTCTGGGTGCGTGGAACCACGTGATTTACGTGTAGGACCTTAATTAGGCCGTAAAAGGCCATATTACAGCCTTTGAAAGCCTGTGCAGGCAGTTGGAGGTGTTCTAAGGGCCTGGCGCTCAGGAAAACGACTTGGGACGTCGTAGTCCATTGAGACTGGAAGGAATAGACCGATGGCCGCTTGTCTGGGTGCGTGGAACACGTGATTTACGTGTAGGACCTTAATTAGCCGTAAAAGGCCATATTACAGCCTTTGAGAGCCTGTGCAGGCAGTTGGAGGTGTTCTAAGGGCCTGGCGCTCAGGAAACGACTTGGGACGTCGTAGTCCATTGAGACTGGAAGGAATAGACCGATGGCCGCTGTCTGGGTGCGTGGAATCACGGATTTACGTGTAGGCCTTTAATAGCCGTAAAAGGCCATATTACAGCCTTTGAGCCTGTGCAGGCAGTTGGAGGTGTTCTAAGGGCCTGGCGCTCAGGAAAACGACTTGGGACGTCGTAGTCCATTGAGACTGGAAGGAATAGACCGATGGCCGCTTGTCTGGCGCGTGGAACCACGTGATTTACGTGTAGGACCTAATTAGGCCGTAAAAGGCCATATTACAGCCTTTGAGAGCCTGTGCAGGCAGTTGGAGGTGTTCTAAGGGCCTGTCGCTCAGGAAAACGACTTGGGACGTCGTAGTCCATTGAGACTGGAAGGAATAGACCGATGGCCGCTTGTCTGGGCGTGGAACCACGTGATTTACGTGTAGGACCTAATTAGGCCGTAAAAGGCCATATTACAGCCTTTGAAAGCCTGTGCAGGCAGTTGGAGGTGTTCTAAGGGCCTGGCTCAGGAAAACGACTTGGGACGTCGTAGTCCATTGAGACTGGAAGGATAGACCGATGGCCGCTGTCTGGGCGCGTGGAACCGGATTTACGTGTAGGACCCTAATAGCCGTAAAAGGCCATATTACAGCCTTTGAGAAGCCTGTGCAGGTAGTTGGAGGTGTTCTAAGGGCCTGGCGCTCAGGAAATCGACTTGGGACGTCGTAGTCCATTGAGACTGGAAGAATAGACCGATGGCCGCTTGTCTGGGGCGTGGAACCGTGATTTACGTGTAGGACCCTAATTAGCCGTAAAAGGCCATATTACAGCCTTGAAGCCTGTGCAGGCAGTTGGAGGTGTTCTAAAAAAAGAGAGAGATAAGTTCCGTTTTCCGAGTGGGACGCAGGCCTAGAACACCTCCAACTGCCTGCAACAGGCTTTCAAGGCTGTAATATGGCCTTTTACGGCTAATTAGGTCCTACACGTAAAGTCACGTGGTTCCACGCGCCCAGACAAGCGGCCATCGGTCTAGTTCTTCCAGTCTCAATGGACTACGACGTCCAAGTCGTTTTCCTGAGCGCAGGGCCCTTAAAGAACCCTCAACTGCCTGCACAGGCTTTCAAAGGCTGTAATATGGCCTTTTACGGCCTAATTAGGTTCCTACACGTAAATCAGGTGGTCACGCACCAGACAAGCGTCCACGGTCTATGTTTTCTCAGTCTCAATGGAACGCGAGTCCGAATGTTTTCCTGATCGACAGCCCTAGAACACCAACTAAAACCTGCACAGGCTCTCAAAGGCCTGTAATATGGCCTTTACGCTTATTAAAGGCCCTAACCGAAAATCCCGTGATCCACGCACCCAGAGGCGGCCATTCGGTCTATTCCTTCCTAGTCTCAATGGACTACGACGTCCCAAGTCGTTTTTCCTGAGCGCCAGGCCTTAGAACACCTCAACACTGCCTGCACAGGCTTCAAGGCTGTATATGGCTTTACGGCCTAATTAGGGTCCTACACGTAAATCACGTGTTCCACCGCCCAGACAAGCAGCCATCGTCTGTCCTTTCTCAGTCTCAATGGATACACGTCCAAGTCGTTTTCCTTGCGCACCTTAACGCCTGCCACACTCACCCCCACACTCAAAAGGCTGTAATATGGCCTTGTACGTTCTTATTAAAGGCCTACAGTAAAATCCGTGATTCCACGCACTCAGAGGGCGGCCATCGGTCTATTCCTTCCAGTCTCAATGGACTACGACGTCCAAGTCGTTTCCTGAGCGCCAGGCCTTAGAACAACTCCACTATCTGCCAGTGCTTTCAAAGGCTGTAATATGGCCTTATTACGGCTAATTAAGGCCTACACGTAAATCCCGTGATCCACGCGCCAGAGCGCCATCGGTCTAGCCTTCCCAGTCTCAATGGACCTACGACGTCCCAAGTGTTTTTCCTGAGCGCCAGACGTCCTTAGAAACATCCTCAAACTGCCTGCACAGGCCTTCAAAGGCTGTAATATGGCCTTTTACGGCTAATTAGGGTCCTACACGTAAATCACGTGATTACTGCGCACCAGACAAGCGGCCTGCGTCTATTCCTTCCAGTCTCAATCGGACTACGACGTTCCCCAAGTCGTTTCCTGAGCGCAGGGCCCCTTAGAAACACCCAACTAGCCTGCACAGGCTTCAAAGGCTGTAATATGGCTTTTTACGGCTTAATTAAGGTCCTACACGTAAATCTCGTGTTCACGCACCCAGAACAAGCGGCCATCGGATTCGCCTTCCTCCGTCTCAATGGACTACGACTATCCCAAGTCTTTTCCTGAGCGTAGGCCTTAGAACACCTCCAACTGCCTGCACAGGCTTCAAGGCTGTAAATATCGGCCTTTTACGGCCTAATTAGAAGGTCCTACACGTAAATCACGTGTTTCCAACGCGCCCAGACAGAGCAGGCCATGGTCTACGTGTCTTTTCCTTCCATCTCAATGGACTACGACGTTCCCAAGTGTTTTTCCTGAGCGCCAGGCCATTAGAACACCTCCAACTGCCTGCACAGGCTCTAAAGGCTGTAATATGGCCTTTACGGTTATTTAAAGCCTACACGTAAATCCCGTGATTCCACGCACGCCAGACAGGCGGCCATACGGTCTATTCTTTCGCGTCTGCAATGGATCTATCGCGACATCCCAAGTGTTTTCCTGAGCGCCAGACCTTAGAACACCTCCAACTGCCTGCACAGGCTCTCCAAAGGCTGTAATATGGCCTTTACGGCAATTAAGGGTCCTACAAGTAAATCACTGTGTTCCACGCGCCCAGACATAGCGGACCATCGGTCTATTCCTTCCAGTCTTCAATGGACTACGGAGTCCCAAGTGTTTTCCTGGAGCGACAGGCCTTAGAACACATCCACTTCCTCACAGTTTTTGCCTCTCAAAGCTGTGAATAGGCTTTTACGGTCTTATTAAAGGCCCTACACGTAAATCCCGTGTCCACACGCCAGAGGACGGCCATCGGTCTATTCCTTACTCTCTCAATGGACTATCGACGTCCAAATCCGTGTTTCCTGAGCGCCAGGCCTTAGAATCACCTCCAACTGCCGAACAGGCTTTCAAAGGCTGTAATATGGCCTTTTACGGCCTAATTAAAGGTCCTACAACGTAAATCACGTGGTTCCACGCGCCTCAGACAGCCACAGGTCTTCCTTCCAGTCAAATGGACTCGACGTCCAAGTCGTTTTCCTGAACGACTCAGCCCTTAGAACACTCCAACCTACCTGCACAGGCTCTCAAGGCTGTAATATGGCTTTTAACGGCTTAATTAAAGGCCCTAAAACATAAACCCGTGATCCACGCAGCAAGGGCGGCATCGGTTCTATTCTCCTCGTCTCAATGGAACTACGACTGTCCCAAGTGTTTTCCTGAGCGCCCAGGCCTAATACACCTCCAGCTGCCTGCACAGGCTTTCAAAGGCTGTAATATGGCCTTTTACGGCCTATATGGTCCTACACGTAAAGCACGCTGTTCCACGCACCCAGATAAGCGGCCATACGTCTAATCCTTCTCAGTCTCAATGGACTCGAACGTTCCAAGTCGTTTCCTGAGCGCCAATGGCCGCTTAAGAACACTCAACAACTAGCCTTCATTAGGCTCTCAAAAGGCCTGTAAATGGCCTTTTACGGCCTACTTAGGTCACACGTAAATTGACTGTTTCCCACGCCGAGACAAAGCGGACCATCGTCTATTCCTCATCTCAATGGACTTACGACTCCCAAGTCGTTTTCCTGAGCGACAGGCCTTTGAACCTCCAACTACCTGCACAGGCTTCAAAGGCTGTAATATGGCCTTTTACGTCTATTAAAAGGCCCTACAACGTAAATCCCGTGATTCCACGAACCCAGAGGGCGGCCATCGGTCTATCCTTCCCGTCTCAATGGACTAACGACGTCCCAAGTCGTTTTCCTGAGCGCCAGGCCCTTAGAACACCTCCAATCTGCCCGCACAGCCTTTCAAAGGCTGTATATGGCCTTTAAACGGCCTATTTAGGGTCCTACACGTAAATCACGTGGTTCACGCGCCCAGAACAAGCGGCATGTCTATCCTTCCAGTCCTCAATGGACTACGACGTCCAAGTCGTTTTCCTGAACGACAAGCCCATAGACACCTCCAACTACTGCACAGGCTCTCAAGGCTGTAAATATGGCCTTTTACATCTTATTGTAAAGGCCCTACACGTAAATCCCGTGATTCCACGCACCCAGAGGGGCGGCCATCGGTCTAGTTCCTTCCGTCTCAATGGACTAAGACCTCCCAAGTCGTTTTCCTGACGCATGCCCTTGA
>JASGCC010002450.1:0-28325 GCA_030067915.1 Hydractinia echinata
CGCGATTTCCCGTAAATCCGGTCGGCCCGTTAGTGAATGTATACAAAGAAAGTAAGCAGGAGTAAACTCATTTCCCGAACGATTTTTAAAATTATTTTTTCACCACTAAAACCCATGAGACTTGTAGTTTTAAAAATATTTTCATTTTTGATGAGACGCCGAATGAAAGCAGTTTAATCGCCGGCAACCGAAAACCCGCGATTTCCCGTAAATCCCGTATAGTCGAATGTATACAAAGAAAGTAAGCAGGGAGTAAACTCATTTCCCGAACGATTTTTAAAATTATTTTTTCACCACTAAAACCCATGAGACTTGTAGTTTTCAAAAATATTTTCATTTTTGATGAGACGCCGAATGAAAGCAGTTTAATCGCCGGCAACCGAAAACCCGCGATTTCCCGTAAATCCCGTATAGTCGAATGTATACAAAGAAAGTAAGCAGGGAGTAAACTCATTTCCCGAACGATTTTTAAAATTATTTTTTCACCACTAAAACCCATGAGACTTGTAGTTTTCAAAAATATTTTCATTTTTGATGAGACGCCGAATGAAAGCAGTTTAATCGCCGGCAACCGAAAACCCGCGATTTCCCGTAAATCCCGTATAGTCGAATGTATACAAAGAAAGTAAGCAGGGAGTAAACTCATTTCCCGAACGATTTTTAAAATTATTTTTTCACCACTAAAACCCATGAGACTTGTAGTTTTCAAAAATATTTTCATTTTGATGAGACGCCGAATGAAAGCAGTTTAATCGCCGGCAACCGAAAACCCGCGATTTCCCGTAAATCCCGTCGGCCCGTATAGTCGAATGTATACAAAGAAAGTAAGCAGGGAGTAAACTCATTTCCCGAACGATTTTTAAAATTATTTTTTCACCACTAAAACCCATGAGACTTGTAGTTTTCAAAAATATTTTCATTTTTGATGAGACGCCGAATGAAAGCAGTTTAATCGCCGGCAACCGAAAACCCGCGATTTCCCGTAAATCCCGTATAGTCGAATGTATACAAAGAAAGTAAGCAGGGAGTAAACTCATTTCCCGAACGATTTTTAAAATTATTTTTTCACCACTAAAACCCATGAGACTTGTAGTTTTAAAAAATTTTCATTTTTGATGAGACGCCGAATGAAAGCAGTTTAATCGCCGGCAACCGAAAACCCGCGATTTCCCGTAAATCCCGTATAGTCGAATGTATACAAAGAAAGTAAGCAGGGAGTAAACTCATTTCCCGAACGATTTTTAAAATTATTTTTTCACCACTAAAACCCATGAGACTTGTAGTTTTCAAAAATATTTTCATTTTTGATGAGACGCCGAATGAAAGCAGTTTAATCGCCGGCAACCGAAAACCCGCGATTTCCCGTAAATATCCCGTATAGTCGAATGTATACAAAGAAAGTAAGCAGGGAGTAAACTCATTTCCCGAACGATTTTTAAAATTATTTTTTCACCACTAAAACCCATGAGACTTGTAGTTTTCAAAAATATTTTCATTTTTGATGAGACGCCGAATGAAAGCAGTTTAATCGCCGGCAACCGAAAACCCGCGATTTCCCGTAAATCCCGTATAGTCGAATGTATACAAAGAAAGTAAGCAGGGAGTAAACTCATTTCCCGAACGATTTTTAAAATTATTTTTTCACCACTAAAACCCATGAGACTTGTAGTTTTCAAAAATATTTTCATTTTTGATGAGACGCCGAATGAAAGCAGTTTAATCGCCGGCAACCGAAAACCCGCGATTTCCCGTAAATCCCGGATCGGCCGTATAGTCGAATGTATACAAAGAAAGTAAGCAGGGAGTAAACTCATTTCCCGAACGATTTTTAAAATTATTTTTTCACCACTAAAACCCATGAGACTTGTAGTTTTCAAAAATATTTTCATTTTTGATGAGACGCCGAATGAAAGCAGTTTAATCGCCGGCAACCGAAAACCCGCGATTTCCCGTAAATCCCGTATAGTCGAATGTATACAAAGAAAGTAAGCAGGGAGTAAACTCATTTCCCGAACGATTTTTAAAATTATTTTTTCACCACTAAAACCCATGAGACTTGTAGTTTTCAAAAATATTTTCATTTTTGATGAGACGCCGAATGAAAGCAGTTTAATCGCCGGCAACCGAAAACCCGCGATTTCCCGTAAATCCCGTATAGTCGAATGTATACAAAGAAAGTAAGCAGGGAGTAAACTCATTTCCCGAACGATTTTTAAAATTATTTTTTCACCACTAAAACCCATGAGACTTGTAGTTTTAAAAATATTTTCATTTTTGATGAGACGCCGAATGAAAGCAGTTTAATCGCCGGCAACCGAAAACCCGCGATTTCCCGTAAATCCCGTATAGTCGAATGTATACAAAGAAAGTAAGCAGGGAGTAAACTCATTTCCCGAACGATTTTTAAAATTATTTTTTCACCACTAAAACCCATGAGACTTGTAGTTTTCAAAAATATTTTCATTTTTGATGAGACGCCGAATGAAAGCAGTTTAATCGCCGGCAACCGAAAACCCGCGATTTCCCGTAAATCCCGGCTCGGCCCGTATAGTCGAATGTATACAAAGAAAGTAAGCAGGGAGTAAACTCATTTCCCGAACGATTTTTAAAATTATTTTTTCACCACTAAAACCCATGAGACTTGTAGTTTTCAAAAATATTTTCATTTTTGATGAGACGCCGAATGAAAGCAGTTTAATCGCCGGCAACCGAAAACCCGCGATTTCCCGTAAATCCCGTATAGTCGAATGTATACAAAGAAAGTAAGCAGGGAGTAAACTCATTTCCCGAACGATTTTTAAAATTATTTTTTCACCACTAAAACCCATGAGACTTGTAGTTTTCAAAAATATTTTCATTTTTGATGAGACGCCGAATGAAAGCAGTTTAATCGCCGGCAACCGAAAACCCGCGATTTCCCGTAAATCCCGTATAGTCGAATGTATACAAAGAAAGTAAGCAGGGAGTAAACTCATTTCCCGAACGATTTTTAAAATTATTTTTTCACCACTAAAACCCATGAGACTTGTAGTTTTCAAAAATATTTTCATTTTTGATGAGACGCCGAATGAAAGCAGTTTAATCGCCGGCAACCGAAAACCCGCGATTTCCCGTAAATCCCGTATAGTCGAATGTATACAAAGAAAGTAAGCAGGGAGTAAACTCATTTCCCGAACGATTTTTAAAATTATTTTTTCACCACTAAAACCCATGAGACTTGTAGTTTTCAAAAATATTTTCATTTTTGATGAGACGCCGAATGAAAGCAGTTTAATCGCCGGCAACCGAAAACCCGCGATTTCCCGTAAATCCCGTATAGTCGAATGTATACAAAGAAAGTAAGCAGGGAGTAAACTCATTTCCCGAACGATTTTTAAAATTATTTTTTCACCACTAAAACCCATGAGACTTGTAGTTTTCAAAAATATTTTCATTTTTGATGAGACGCCGAATGAAAGCAGTTTAATCGCCGGCAACCGAAAACCCGCGATTTCCCGTAAATCCCGTTATAGTCGAATGTATACAAAGAAAGTAAGCAGGGAGTAAACTCATTTCCCGAACGATTTTTAAAATTATTTTTTCACCACTAAAACCCATGAGACTTGTAGTTTTCAAAAATATTTTCATTTTTGATGAGACGCCGAATGAAAGCAGTTTAATCGCCGGCAACCGAAAACCCGCGATTTCCCGTAAATCCCGTCGGCCGTAGTCGAATGTATACAAAGAAAGTAAGCAGGGAGTAAACTCATTTCCCGAACGATTTTTAAAATTATTTTTTCACCACTAAAACCCATGAGACTTGTAGTTTTCAAAAATATTTTCATTTTTGATGAGACGCCGAATGAAAGCAGTTTAATCGCCGGCAACCGAAAACCCGCGATTTCCCGTAAATCCCGTATAGTCGAATGTATACAAAGAAAGTAAGCAGGGAGTAAACTCATTTCCCGAACGATTTTTAAAATTATTTTTTCACCACTAAAACCCATGAGACTTGTAGTTTTCAAAAATATTTTCATTTTTGATGAGACGCCGAATGAAAGCAGTTTAATCGCCGGCAACCGAAAACCCGCGATTTCCCGTAAATCCGTATAGTCGAATGTATACAAAGAAAGTAAGCAGGGAGTAAACTCATTTCCCGAACGATTTTTAAAATTATTTTTTCACCACTAAAACCCATGAGACTTGTAGTTTTCAAAAATATTTTCATTTTTGATGAGACGCCGAATGAAAGCAGTTTAATCGCCGGCAACCGAAAACCCGCGATTTCCCGTAAATCCCGTATAGTCGAATGTATACAAAGAAAGTAAGCAGGGAGTAAACTCATTTCCCGAACGATTTTTAAAATTATTTTTTCACCACTAAAACCCATGAGACTTGTAGTTTTCAAAAATATTTTCATTTTTGATGAGACGCCGAATGAAAGCAGTTTAATCGCCGGCAACCGAAAACCCGCGATTTCCCGTAAATCCGATCCCGTATAGTCGAATGTATACAAAGAAAGTAAGCAGGGAGTAAACTCATTTCCCGAACGATTTTTAAAATTATTTTTTCACCACTAAAACCCATGAGACTTGTAGTTTTCAAAAATATTTTCATTTTTGATGAGACGCCGAATGAAAGCAGTTTAATCGCCGGCAACCGAAAACCCGCGATTTCCCGTAAATCCCGTATAGTCGAATGTATACAAAGAAAGTAAGCAGGGAGTAAACTCATTTCCCGAACGATTTTTAAAATTATTTTTTCACCACTAAAACCCATGAGACTTGTAGTTTTCAAAAATATTTTCATTTTTGATGAGACGCCGAATGAAAGCAGTTTAATCGCCGGCAACCGAAAACCCGCGATTTCCCGTAAATCCCGTCGGCCCGTATAGTCGAATGTATACAAAGAAAGTAAGCAGGGAGTAAACTCATTTCCCGAACGATTTTTAAAATTATTTTTTCACCACTAAAACCCATGAGACTTGTAGTTTTCAAAAATATTTTCATTTTTGATGAGACGCCGAATGAAAGCAGTTTAATCGCCGGCAACCGAAAACCCGCGATTTCCCGTAAATCCCGTAGTTAGTCGAATGTATACAAAGAAAGTAAGCAGGGTAAACTCATTTCCCGAACGATTTTTAAAATTATTTTTTCACCACTAAAACCCATGAGACTTGTAGTTTTCAAAAATATTTTCATTTTTGATGAGACGCCGAATGAAAGCAGTTTAATCGCCGGCAACCGAAAACCCGCGATTTCCCGTAAATCCCGTATAGTCGAATGTATACAAAGAAAGTAAGCAGGGAGTAAACTCATTTCCCGAACGATTTTTAAAATTATTTTTTCACCACTAAAACCCATGAGACTTGTAGTTTTCAAAAATATTTTCATTTTTGATGAGACGCCGAATGAAAGCAGTTTAATCGCCGGCAACCGAAAACCCGCGATTTCCCGTAAATCCATCCCGTATAGTCGAATGTATACAAAGAAAGTAAGCAGGGAGTAAACTCATTTCCCGAACGATTTTTAAAATTATTTTTTCACCACTAAAACCCATGAGACTTGTAGTTTTCAAAAATATTTTCATTTTTGATGAGACGCCGAATGAAAGCAGTTTAATCGCCGGCAACCGAAAACCCGCGATTTCCCGTAAATCCCGTATTGTCGAATGTATACAAAGAAAGTAAGCAGGGAGTAAACTCATTTCCCGAACGATTTTTAAAATTATTTTTTCACCACTAAAACCCATGAGACTTGTAGTTTTCAAAAATATTTTCATTTTTGATGAGACGCCGAATGAAAGCAGTTTAATCGCCGGCAACCGAAAACCCGCGATTTCCCGTAAATCCCGTATAGTCGAATGTATACAAAGAAAGTAAGCAGGGAGTAAACTCATTTCCCGAACGATTTTTAAAATTATTTTTTCACCACTAAAACCCATGAGACTTGTAGTTTTCAAAAATATTTTCATTTTTGATGAGACGCCGAATGAAAGCAGTTTAATCGCCGGCAACCGAAAACCCGCGATTTCCCGTAAATCCATCCCGTATAGTCGAATGTATACAAAGAAAGTAAGCAGGGAGTAAACTCATTTCCCGAACGATTTTTAAAATTATTTTTTCACCACTAAAACCCATGAGACTTGTAGTTTTCAAAAATATTTTCATTTTTGATGAGACGCCGAATGAAAGCAGTTTAATCGCCGGCAACCGAAAACCCGCGATTTCCCGTAAATCCCGTATAGTCGAATGTATACAAAGAAAGTAAGCAGGGAGTAAACTCATTAATTTTTCATTTTTGATGAGACGACGAATGAAAGCAGTTTAATCGCCGGCAACCGAAAACCCGCGATTTCCCGTAAATCCCGTATAGTCGAATGTATACAAAGAAAGTAAGCAGGGAGTAAACTCATTTCCCGAACGATTTTTAAAATTATTTTTTCACCACTAAAACCCATGAGACTTGTAGTTTTCAAAAATATTTTCATTTTTGATGAGACGCCGAATGAAAGCAGTTTAATCGCCGGCAACCGAAAACCCGCGATTTCCCGTAAATCCCGTATAGTCGAATGTATACAAAGAAAGTAAGCAGGGAGTAAACTCATTTCCCGAACGATTTTTAAAATTATTTTTTCACCACTAAAACCCATGAGACTTGTAGTTTTCAAAAATATTTTCATTTTTGATGAGACGCCGAATGAAAGCAGTTTAATCGCCGGCAACCGAAAACCCGCGATTTCCCGTAAATCCCGTCGGCCCGTATAGTCGAATGTATACAAAGAAAGTAAGCAGGGAGTAAACTCATTTCCCGAACGATTTTTAAAATTATTTTTTCACCACTAAAACCCATGAGACTTGTAGTTTTCAAAAATATTTTCATTTTTGATGAGACGCCGAATGAAAGCAGTTTAATCGCCGGCAACCGAAAACCCGCGATTTCCCGTAAATCCCGTATAGTCGAATGTATACAAAGAAAGTAAGCAGGGAGTAAACTCATTTCCCGAACGATTTTTAAAATTATTTTTTCACCACTAAAACCCATGAGACTTGTAGTTTTCAAAAATATTTTCATTTTTGATGAGACGCCGAATGAAAGCAGTTTAATCGCCGGCAACCGAAAACCCGCGATTTCCCGTAAATCCTCGGCCCGTATAGTCGAATGTATACAAAGAAAGTAAGCAGGGAGTAAACTCATTTCCCGAACGATTTTTAAAATTATTTTTTCACCACTAAAACCCATGAGACTTGTAGTTTTCAAAAATATTTTCATTTTTGATGAGACGCCGAATGAAAGCAGTTTAATCGCCGGCAACCGAAAACCCGCGATTTCCCGTAAATCCCGTCGGCCCGTATAGTCGAATGTATACAAAGAAAGTAAGCAGGGAGTAAACTCATTTCCCGAACGATTTTTAAAATTATTTTTTCACCACTAAAACCCATGAGACTTGTAGTTTTCAAAAATATTTTCATTTTTGATGAGACGCCGAATGAAAGCAGTTTAATCGCCGGCAACCGAAAACCCGCGATTTCCCGTAAATCCCGTATAGTCGAATGTATACAAAGAAAGTAAGCAGGGAGTAAACTCATTTCCCGAACGATTTTTAAAATTATTTTTTCACCACTAAAACCCATGAGACTTGTAGTTTTCAAAAATATTTTCATTTTTGATGAGACGCCGAATGAAAGCAGTTTAATCGCCGGCAACCGAAAACCCGCGATTTCCCGTAAATCCCGTATAGTCGAATGTATACAAAGAAAGTAAGCAGGGAGTAAACTCATTTCCCGAACGATTTTTAAAATTATTTTTTCACCACTAAAACCCATGAGACTTGTAGTTTTCAAAAATATTTTCATTTTTGATGAGACGCCGAATGAAAGCAGTTTAATCGCCGGCAACCGAAAACCCGCGATTTCCCGTAAATCCCGTATAGTCGAATGTATACAAAGAAAGTAAGCAGGGAGTAAACTCATTTCCCGAACGATTTTTAAAATTATTTTTTCACCACTAAAACCCATGAGACTTGTAGTTTTCAAAAATATTTTCATTTTTGATGAGACGCCGAATGAAAGCAGTTTAATCGCCGGCAACCGAAAACCCGCGATTTCCCGTAAATCCCGTCGGCCCGTATAGTCGAATGTATACAAAGAAAGTAAGCAGGGAGTAAACTCATTTCCCGAACGATTTTTAAAATTATTTTTTCACCACTAAAACCCATGAGACTTGTAGTTTTCAAAAATATTTTCATTTTTGATGAGACGCCGAATGAAAGCAGTTTAATCGCCGGCAACCGAAAACCCGCGATTTCCCGTAAATCCCGTATAGTCGAATGTATACAAAGAAAGTAAGCAGGGAGTAAACTCATTTCCCGAACGATTTTTAAAATTATTTTTTCACCACTAAAACCCATGAGACTTGTAGTTTTCAAAAATATTTTCATTTTTGATGAGACGCCGAATGAAAGCAGTTTAATCGCCGGCAACCGAAAACCCGCGATTTCCCGTAAATCCCGTCGGCCGTATAGTCGAATGTATACAAAGAAAGTAAGCAGGGAGTAAACTCATTTCCCGAACGATTTTTAAAATTATTTTTTCACCACTAAAACCCATGAGACTTGTAGTTTTCAAAAATATTTTCATTTTTGATGAGACGCCGAATGAAAGCAGTTTAATCGCCGGCAACCGAAAACCCGCGATTTCCCGTAAATCCCGTATAGTCGAATGTATACAAAGAAAGTAAGCAGGGAGTAAACTCATTTCCCGAACGATTTTTAAAATTATTTTTTCACCACTAAAACCCATGAGACTTGTAGTTTTCAAAAATATTTTCATTTTTGATGAGACGCCGAATGAAAGCAGTTTAATCGCCGGCAACCGAAAACCCGCGATTTCCCGTAAATCCCGTATAGTCGAATGTATACAAAGAAAGTAAGCAGGGAGTAAACTCATTTCCCGAACGATTTTTAAAATTATTTTTTCACCACTAAAACCCATGAGACTTGTAGTTTTCAAAAATATTTTCATTTTTGATGAGACGCCGAATGAAAGCAGTTTAATCGCCGGCAACCGAAAACCCGCGATTTCCCGTAAATCCCGTATAGTCGAATGTATACAAAGAAAGTAAGCAGGGAGTAAACTCATTTCCCGAACGATTTTTAAAATTATTTTTTCACCACTAAAACCCATGAGACTTGTAGTTTTCAAAAATATTTTCATTTTTGATGAGACGCCGAATGAAAGCAGTTTAATCGCCGGCAACCGAAAACCCGCGATTTCCCGTAAATCCCGTATAGTCGAATGTATACAAAGAAAGTAAGCAGGGAGTAAACTCATTTCCCGAACGATTTTTAAAATTATTTTTTCACCACTAAAACCCATGAGACTTGTAGTTTTCAAAAATATTTTCATTTTTGATGAGACGCCGAATGAAAGCAGTTTAATCGCCGGCAACCGAAAACCCGCGATTTCCCGTAAATCCTCGTATAGTCGAATGTATACAAAGAAAGTAAGCAGGGAGTAAACTCATTTCCCGAACGATTTTTAAAATTATTTTTTCACCACTAAAACCCATGAGACTTGTAGTTTTCAAAAATATTTTCATTTTTGATGAGACGCCGAATGAAAGCAGTTTAATCGCCGGCAACCGAAAACCCGCGATTTCCCGTAAATCCCGTCGGCCCGTATAGTCGAATGTATACAAAGAAAGTAAGCAGGGAGTAAACTCATTTCCCGAACGATTTTTAAAATTATTTTTTCACCACTAAAACCCATGAGACTTGTAGTTTTCAAAAATATTTTCATTTTTGATGAGACGCCGAATGAAAGCAGTTTAATCGCCGGCAACCGAAAACCCGCGATTTCCCGTAAATCCCGTCGGCCGTATAGTCGAATGTATACAAAGAAAGTAAGCAGGGAGTAAACTCATTTCCCGAACGATTTTTAAAATTATTTTTTCACCACTAAAACCCATGAGACTTGTAGTTTTCAAAAATATTTTCATTTTTGATGAGACGCCGAATGAAAGCAGTTTAATCGCCGGCAACCGAAAACCCGCGATTTCCCGTAAATCCCGTATAGTCGAATGTATACAAAGAAAGTAAGCAGGGAGTAAACTCATTTCCCGAACGATTTTTAAAATTATTTTTTCACCACTAAAACCCATGAGACTTGTAGTTTTCAAAAATATTTTCATTTTTGATGAGACGCCGAATGAAAGCAGTTTAATCGCCGGCAACCGAAAACCCGCGATTTCCCGTAAATCCCGTCGGCCGTATAGTCGAATGTATACAAAGAAAGTAAGCAGGGAGTAAACTCATTTCCCGAACGATTTTTAAAATTATTTTTTCACCACTAAAACCCATGAGACTTGTAGTTTTCAAAAATATTTTCATTTTTGATGAGACGCCGAATGAAAGCAGTTTAATCGCCGGCAACCGAAAACCCGCGATTTCCCGTAAATCCCGTATAGTCGAATGTATACAAAGAAAGTAAGCAGGGAGTAAACTCATTTCCCGAACGATTTTTAAAATTATTTTTTCACCACTAAAACCCATGAGACTTGTAGTTTTCAAAAATATTTTCATTTTTGATGAGACGCCGAATGAAAGCAGTTTAATCGCCGGCAACCGAAAACCCGCGATTTCCCGTAAATCCCGTATAGTCGAATGTATACAAAGAAAGTAAGCAGGGAGTAAACTCATTTCCCGAACGATTTTTAAAATTATTTTTTCACCACTAAAACCCATGAGACTTGTAGTTTTCAAAAATATTTTCATTTTTGATGAGACGCCGAATGAAAGCAGTTTAATCGCCGGCAACCGAAAACCCGCGATTTCCCGTAAATCCCGTATAGTCGAATGTATACAAAGAAAGTAAGCAGGGAGTAAACTCATTTCCCGAACGATTTTTAAAATTATTTTTTCACCACTAAAACCCATGAGACTTGTAGTTTTCAAAAATATTTTCATTTTTGATGAGACGCCGAATGAAAGCAGTTTAATCGCCGGCAACCGAAAACCCGCGATTTCCCGTAAATCCCGGCCTATAGTCGAATGTATACAAAGAAAGTAAGCAGGGAGTAAACTCATTTCCCGAACGATTTTTAAAATTATTTTTTCACCACTAAAACCCATGAGACTTGTAGTTTTCAAAAATATTTTCATTTTTGATGAGACGCCGAATGAAAGCAGTTTAATCGCCGGCAACCGAAAACCCGCGATTTCCCGTAAATCCCGTATAGTCGAATGTATACAAAGAAAGTAAGCAGGGAGTAAACTCATTTCCCGAACGATTTTTAAAATTATTTTTTCACCACTAAAACCCATGAGACTTGTAGTTTTCAAAAATATTTTCATTTTTGATGAGACGCCGAATGAAAGCAGTTTAATCGCCGGCAACCGAAAACCCGCGATTTCCCGTAAATCCCTCGGCCCGTATAGTCGAATGTATACAAAGAAAGTAAGCAGGGAGTAAACTCATTTCCCGAACGATTTTTAAAATTATTTTTTCACCACTAAAACCCATGAGACTTGTAGTTTTCAAAAATATTTTCATTTTTGATGAGACGCCGAATGAAAGCAGTTTAATCGCCGGCAACCGAAAACCCGCGATTTCCCGTAAATCCCGGTCGGCCGTTAGTCGAATGTATACAAAGAAAGTAAGCAGGGAGTAAACTCATTTCCCGAACGATTTTTAAAATTATTTTTTCACCACTAAAACCCATGAGACTTGTAGTTTTCAAAAATATTTTCATTTTTGATGAGACGCCGAATGAAAGCAGTTTAATCGCCGGCAACCGAAAACCCGCGATTTCCCGTAAATCCCGTATAGTCGAATGTATACAAAGAAAGTAAGCAGGGAGTAAACTCATTTCCCGAACGATTTTTAAAATTATTTTTTCACCACTAAAACCCATGAGACTTGTAGTTTTCAAAAATATTTTCATTTTTGATGAGACGCCGAATGAAAGCAGTTTAATCGCCGGCAACCGAAAACCCGCGATTTCCCGTAAATCCCGTCGGCCGTATAGTCGAATGTATACAAAGAAAGTAAGCAGGGAGTAAACTCATTTCCCGAACGATTTTTAAAATTATTTTTTCACCACTAAAACCCATGAGACTTGTAGTTTTCAAAAATATTTTCATTTTTGATGAGACGCCGAATGAAAGCAGTTTAATCGCCGGCAACCGAAAACCCGCGATTTCCCGTAAATCCCGTGGCCCGTATAGTCGAATGTATACAAAGAAAGTAAGCAGGGAGTAAACTCATTTCCCGAACGATTTTTAAAATTATTTTTTCACCACTAAAACCCATGAGACTTGTAGTTTTCAAAAATATTTTCATTTTTGATGAGACGCCGAATGAAAGCAGTTTAATCGCCGGCAACCGAAAACCCGCGATTTCCCGTAAATCCCGGTCGGCCGTATAGTCGAATGTATACAAAGAAAGTAAGCAGGGAGTAAACTCATTTCCCGAACGATTTTTAAAATTATTTTTTCACCACTAAAACCCATGAGACTTGTAGTTTTCAAAAATATTTTCATTTTTGATGAGACGCCGAATGAAAGCAGTTTAATCGCCGGCAACCGAAAACCCGCGATTTCCCGTAAATCCCGTATAGTCGAATGTATACAAAGAAAGTAAGCAGGGAGTAAACTCATTTCCCGAACGATTTTTAAAATTATTTTTTCACCACTAAAACCCATGAGACTTGTAGTTTTCAAAAATATTTTCATTTTTGATGAGACGCCGAATGAAAGCAGTTTAATCGCCGGCAACCGAAAACCCGCGATTTCCCGTAAATCCCGGATCGGCCCGTATAGTCGAATGTATACAAAGAAAGTAAGCAGGGAGTAAACTCATTTCCCGAACGATTTTTAAAATTATTTTTTCACCACTAAAACCCATGAGACTTGTAGTTTTCAAAAATATTTTCATTTTTGATGAGACGCCGAATGAAAGCAGTTTAATCGCCGGCAACCGAAAACCCGCGATTTCCCGTAAATCCCGTCGGCCCGTATAGTCGAATGTATACAAAGAAAGTAAGCAGGGAGTAAACTCATTTCCCGAACGATTTTTAAAATTATTTTTTCACCACTAAAACCCATGAGACTTGTAGTTTTCAAAAAATTTTCATTTTTGATGAGACGCCGAATGAAAGCAGTTTAATCGCCGGCAACCGAAAACCCGCGATTTCCCGTAAATCCCGTCGGCCCGTATAGTCGAATGTATACAAAGAAAGTAAGCAGGGAGTAAACTCATTTCCCGAACGATTTTTAAAATTATTTTTTCACCACTAAAACCCATGAGACTTGTAGTTTTCAAAAATATTTTCATTTTTGATGAGACGCCGAATGAAAGCAGTTTAATCGCCGGCAACCGAAAACCCGCGATTTCCCGTAAATCCCGTATAGTCGAATGTATACAAAGAAAGTAAGCAGGGAGTAAACTCATTTCCCGAACGATTTTTAAAATTATTTTTTCACCACTAAAACCCATGAGACTTGTAGTTTTCAAAAATATTTTCATTTTTGATGAGACGCCGAATGAAAGCAGTTTAATCGCCGGCAACCGAAAACCCGCGATTTCCCGTAAATCCCGTATAGTCGAATGTATACAAAGAAAGTAAGCAGGGAGTAAACTCATTTCCCGAACGATTTTTAAAATTATTTTTTCACCACTAAAACCCATGAGACTTGTAGTTTTCAAAAATATTTTCATTTTTGATGAGACGCCGAATGAAAGCAGTTTAATCGCCGGCAACCGAAAACCCGCGATTTCCCGTAAATCCCGTCGGCCCGTATAGTCGAATGTATACAAAGAAAGTAAGCAGGGAGTAAACTCATTTCCCGAACGATTTTTAAAATTATTTTTTCACCACTAAAACCCATGAGACTTGTAGTTTTCAAAAATATTTTCATTTTTGATGAGACGCCGAATGAAAGCAGTTTAATCGCCGGCAACCGAAAACCCGCGATTTCCCGTAAATCCCGTATAGTCGAATGTATACAAAGAAAGTAAGCAGGGAGTAAACTCATTTCCCGAACGATTTTTAAAATTATTTTTTCACCACTAAAACCCATGAGACTTGTAGTTTTAAAAATATTTTCATTTTTGATGAGACGCCGAATGAAAGCAGTTTAATCGCCGGCAACCGAAAACCCGCGATTTCCCGTAAATCCCGTATAGTCGAATGTATACAAAGAAAGTAAGCAGGGAGTAAACTCATTTCCCGAACGATTTTTAAAATTATTTTTTCACCACTAAAACCCATGAGACTTGTAGTTTTCAAAAATATTTTCATTTTTGATGAGACGCCGAATGAAAGCAGTTTAATCGCCGGCAACCGAAAACCCGCGATTTCCCGTAAATCCCGTCGGCCGTATAGTCGAATGTATACAAAGAAAGTAAGCAGGGAGTAAACTCATTTCCCGAACGATTTTTAAAATTATTTTTTCACCACTAAAACCCATGAGACTTGTAGTTTTCAAAAATATTTTCATTTTTGATGAGACGCCGAATGAAAGCAGTTTAATCGCCGGCAACCGAAAACCCGCGATTTCCCGTAAATCCCGTATAGTCGAATGTATACAAAGAAAGTAAGCAGGGAGTAAACTCATTTCCCGAACGATTTTTAAAATTATTTTTTCACCACTAAAACCCATGAGACTTGTAGTTTTCAAAAATATTTTCATTTTTGATGAGACGCCGAATGAAAGCAGTTTAATCGCCGGCAACCGAAAACCCGCGATTTCCCGTAAATCCCGTATAGTCGAATGTATACAAAGAAAGTAAGCAGGGAGTAAACTCATTTCCCGAACGATTTTTAAAATTATTTTTTCACCACTAAAACCCATGAGACTTGTAGTTTTCAAAAATATTTTCATTTTTGATGAGACGCCGAATGAAAGCAGTTTAATCGCCGGCAACCGAAAACCCGCGATTTCCCGTAAATCCCGTATAGTCGAATGTATACAAAGAAAGTAAGCAGGGAGTAAACTCATTTCCCGAACGATTTTTAAAATTATTTTTTCACCACTAAAACCCATGAGACTTGTAGTTTTCAAAAATATTTTCATTTTTGATGAGACGCCGAATGAAAGCAGTTTAATCGCCGGCAACCGAAAACCCGCGATTTCCCGTAAATCCCGGATCGTCCGTAAGTCGAATGTATACAAAGAAAGTAAGCAGGGAGTAAACTCATTTCCCGAACGATTTTTAAAATTATTTTTTCACCACTAAAACCCATGAGACTTGTAGTTTTCAAAAATATTTTCATTTTTGATGAGACGCCGAATGAAAGCAGTTTAATCGCCGGCAACCGAAAACCCGCGATTTCCCGTAAATCCCGTATAGTCGAATGTATACAAAGAAAGTAAGCAGGGAGTAAACTCATTTCCCGAACGATTTTTAAAATTATTTTTTCACCACTAAAACCCATGAGACTTGTAGTTTTCAAAAATATTTTCATTTTTGATGAGACGCCGAATGAAAGCAGTTTAATCGCCGGCAACCGAAAACCCGCGATTTCCCGTAAATCCCGGCTCGGCCCGTATAGTCGAATGTATACAAAGAAAGTAAGCAGGGAGTAAACTCATTTCCCGAACGATTTTTAAAATTATTTTTTCACCACTAAAACCCATGAGACTTGTAGTTTTCAAAAATATTTTCATTTTTGATGAGACGCCGAATGAAAGCAGTTTAATCGCCGGCAACCGAAAACCCGCGATTTCCCGTAAATCCCGTATAGTCGAATGTATACAAAGAAAGTAAGCAGGGAGTAAACTCATTTCCCGAACGATTTTTAAAATTATTTTTTCACCACTAAAACCCATGAGACTTGTAGTTTTCAAAAATATTTTCATTTTTGATGAGACGCCGAATGAAAGCAGTTTAATCGCCGGCAACCGAAAACCCGCGATTTCCCGTAAATCCCGGGGCCCGTATAGTCGAATGTATACAAAGAAAGTAAGCAGGGAGTAAACTCATTTCCCGAACGATTTTTAAAATTATTTTTTCACCACTAAAACCCATGAGACTTGTAGTTTTCAAAAATATTTTCATTTTTGATGAGACGCCGAATGAAAGCAGTTTAATCGCCGGCAACCGAAAACCCGCGATTTCCCGTAAATCCCGTCGGCCCGTATAGTCGAATGTATACAAAGAAAGTAAGCAGGGAGTAAACTCATTTCCCGAACGATTTTTAAAATTATTTTTTCACCACTAAAACCCATGAGACTTGTAGTTTTCAAAAATATTTTCATTTTTGATGAGACGCCGAATGAAAGCAGTTTAATCGCCGGCAACCGAAAACCCGCGATTTCCCGTAAATCCCGTATAGTCGAATGTATACAAAGAAAGTAAGCAGGGAGTAAACTCATTTCCCGAACGATTTTTAAAATTATTTTTTCACCACTAAAACCCATGAGACTTGTAGTTTTCAAAAATATTTTCATTTTTGATGAGACGCCGAATGAAAGCAGTTTAATCGCCGGCAACCGAAAACCCGCGATTTCCCGTAAATCCCTCGGCCGTATAGTCGAATGTATACAAAGAAAGTAAGCAGGGAGTAAACTCATTTCCCGAACGATTTTTAAAATTATTTTTTCACCACTAAAACCCATGAGACTTGTAGTTTTCAAAAATATTTTCATTTTTGATGAGACGCCGAATGAAAGCAGTTTAATCGCCGGCAACCGAAAACCCGCGATTTCCCGTAAATCCCGTATAGTCGAATGTATACAAAGAAAGTAAGCAGGGAGTAAACTCATTTCCCGAACGATTTTTAAAATTATTTTTTCACCACTAAAACCCATGAGACTTGTAGTTTTCAAAAATATTTTCATTTTTGATGAGACGCCGAATGAAAGCAGTTTAATCGCCGGCAACCGAAAACCCGCGATTTCCCGTAAATCCCGGCTCGGCCGTATAGTCGAATGTATACAAAGAAAGTAAGCAGGGAGTAAACTCATTTCCCGAACGATTTTTAAAATTATTTTTTCACCACTAAAACCCATGAGACTTGTAGTTTTCAAAAATATTTTCATTTTTGATGAGACGCCGAATGAAAGCAGTTTAATCGCCGGCAACCGAAAACCCGCGATTTCCCGTAAATCCCGTATAGTCGAATGTATACAAAGAAAGTAAGCAGGGAGTAAACTCATTTCCCGAACGATTTTTAAAATTATTTTTTCACCACTAAAACCCATGAGACTTGTAGTTTTCAAAAATATTTTCATTTTTGATGAGACGCCGAATGAAAGCAGTTTAATCGCCGGCAACCGAAAACCCGCGATTTCCCGTAAATCCTCGGCCCGTATAGTCGAATGTATACAAAGAAAGTAAGCAGGGAGTAAACTCATTTCCCGAACGATTTTTAAAATTATTTTTTCACCACTAAAACCCATGAGACTTGTAGTTTTCAAAAATATTTTCATTTTTGATGAGACGCCGAATGAAAGCAGTTTAATCGCCGGCAACCGAAAACCCGCGATTTCCCGTAAATCCCGTCGGCCGTATAGTCGAATGTATACAAAGAAAGTAAGCAGGGAGTAAACTCATTTCCCGAACGATTTTTAAAATTATTTTTTCACCACTAAAACCCATGAGACTTGTAGTTTTCAAAAATATTTTCATTTTTGATGAGACGCCGAATGAAAGCAGTTTAATCGCCGGCAACCGAAAACCCGCGATTTCCCGTAAATCCCGTATAGTCGAATGTATACAAAGAAAGTAAGCAGGGAGTAAACTCATTTCCCGAACGATTTTTAAAATTATTTTTTCACCACTAAAACCCATGAGACTTGTAGTTTTCAAAAATATTTTCATTTTTGATGAGACGCCGAATGAAAGCAGTTTAATCGCCGGCAACCGAAAACCCGCGATTTCCCGTAAATCCCGGTCGGCCGTATAGTCGAATGTATACAAAGAAAGTAAGCAGGGAGTAAACTCATTTCCCGAACGATTTTTAAAATTATTTTTTCACCACTAAAACCCATGAGACTTGTAGTTTTCAAAAATATTTTCATTTTTGATGAGACGCCGAATGAAAGCAGTTTAATCGCCGGCAACCGAAAACCCGCGATTTCCCGTAAATCCTCGGCCCGTATAGTCGAATGTATACAAAGAAAGTAAGCAGGGAGTAAACTCATTTCCCGAACGATTTTTAAAATTATTTTTTCACCACTAAAACCCATGAGACTTGTAGTTTTCAAAAATATTTTCATTTTTGATGAGACGCCGAATGAAAGCAGTTTAATCGCCGGCAACCGAAAACCCGCGATTTCCCGTAAATCCCGGTCGGCCCGTATAGTCGAATGTATACAAAGAAAGTAAGCAGGGAGTAAACTCATTTCCCGAACGATTTTTAAAATTATTTTTTCACCACTAAAACCCATGAGACTTGTAGTTTTCAAAAAATTTTCATTTTTGATGAGACGCCGAATGAAAGCAGTTTAATCGCCGGCAACCGAAAACCCGCGATTTCCCGTAAATCCCGGCTCGGCCCGTATAGTCGAATGTATACAAAGAAAGTAAGCAGGGAGTAAACTCATTTCCCGAACGATTTTTAAAATTATTTTTTCACCACTAAAACCCATGAGACTTGTAGTTTTCAAAAATATTTTCATTTTTGATGAGACGCCGAATGAAAGCAGTTTAATCGCCGGCAACCGAAAACCCGCGATTTCCCGTAAATCCCGCTCGGCCCGTATAGTCGAATGTATACAAAGAAAGTAAGCAGGGAGTAAACTCATTTCCCGAACGATTTTTAAAATTATTTTTTCACCACTAAAACCCATGAGACTTGTAGTTTTCAAAAATATTTTCATTTTTGATGAGACGCCGAATGAAAGCAGTTTAATCGCCGGCAACCGAAAACCCGCGATTTCCCGTAAATCCGTATAGTCGAATGTATACAAAGAAAGTAAGCAGGGAGTAAACTCATTTCCCGAACGATTTTTAAAATTATTTTTTCACCACTAAAACCCATGAGACTTGTAGTTTTCAAAAATATTTTCATTTTTGATGAGACGCCGAATGAAAGCAGTTTAATCGCCGGCAACCGAAAACCCGCGATTTCCCGTAAATCCCGTATAGTCGAATGTATACAAAGAAAGTAAGCAGGGAGTAAACTCATTTCCCGAACGATTTTTAAAATTATTTTTTCACCACTAAAACCCATGAGACTTGTAGTTTTCAAAAAATTTTCATTTTTGATGAGACGCCGAATGAAAGCAGTTTAATCGCCGGCAACCGAAAACCCGCGATTTCCCGTAAATCCCGGTCGGCCGTATAGTCGAATGTATACAAAGAAAGTAAGCAGGGAGTAAACTCATTTCCCGAACGATTTTTAAAATTATTTTTTCACCACTAAAACCCATGAGACTTGTAGTTTTCAAAAATATTTTCATTTTTGATGAGACGCCGAATGAAAGCAGTTTAATCGCCGGCAACCGAAAACCGCGATTTCCCGTAAATCCCGTATAGTCGAATGTATACAAAGAAAGTAAGCAGGGAGTAAACTCATTTCCCGAACGATTTTTAAAATTATTTTTTCACCACTAAAACCCATGAGACTTGTAGTTTTCAAAAATATTTTCATTTTTGATGAGACGCCGAATGAAAGCAGTTTAATCGCCGGCAACCGAAAACCCGCGATTTCCCGTAAATCCCGATCGGCCCGTATAGTCGAATGTATACAAAGAAAGTAAGCAGGGAGTAAACTCATTTCCCGAACGATTTTTAAAATTATTTTTTCACCACTAAAACCCATGAGACTTGTAGTTTTCAAAAATATTTTCATTTTTGATGAGACGCCGAATGAAAGCAGTTTAATCGCCGGCAACCGAAAACCCGCGATTTCCCGTAAATCCCGTATAGTCGAATGTATACAAAGAAAGTAAGCAGGGAGTAAACTCATTTCCCGAACGATTTTTAAAATTATTTTTTCACCACTAAAACCCATGAGACTTGTAGTTTTCAAAAATATTTTCATTTTTGATGAGACGCCGAATGAAAGCAGTTTAATCGCCGGCAACCGAAAACCCGCGATTTCCCGTAAATCCGGCTCGGCCCGTATAGTCGAATGTATACAAAGAAAGTAAGCAGGGAGTAAACTCATTTCCCGAACGATTTTTAAAATTATTTTTTCACCACTAAAACCCATGAGACTTGTAGTTTTCAAAAATTTTCATTTTTGATGAGACGCCGAATGAAAGCAGTTTAATCGCCGGCAACCGAAAACCCGCGATTTCCCGTAAATCCCGTATAGTCGAATGTATACAAAGAAAGTAAGCAGGGAGTAAACTCATTTCCCGAACGATTTTTAAAATTATTTTTTCACCACTAAAACCCATGAGACTTGTAGTTTTCAAAAATATTTTCATTTTTGATGAGACGCCGAATGAAAGTTTAATCGCCGGCAACCGAAAACCCGCGATTTCCCGTAAATCCGGCTCGGCCCGTATAGTCGAATGTATACAAAGAAAGTAAGCAGGGAGTAAACTCATTTCCCGAACGATTTTTAAAATTATTTTTTCACCACTAAAACCCATGAGACTTGTAGTTTTCAAAAATATTTTCATTTTTGATGAGACGCCGAATGAAAGCAGTTTAATCGCCGGCAACCGAAAACCCGCGATTTCCCGTAAATCCCGTCGGCCCGTATAGTCGAATGTATACAAAGAAAGTAAGCAGGGAGTAAACTCATTTCCCGAACGATTTTTAAAATTATTTTTTCACCACTAAAACCCATGAGACTTGTAGTTTTCAAAAATATTTTCATTTTTGATGAGACGCCGAATGAAAGCAGTTTAATCGCCGGCAACCGAAAACCCGCGATTTCCCGTAAATCCCGTATAGTCGAATGTATACAAAGAAAGTAAGCAGGGAGTAAACTCATTTCCCGAACGATTTTTAAAATTATTTTTTCACCACTAAAACCCATGAGACTTGTAGTTTTCAAAAATATTTTCATTTTTGATGAGACGCCGAATGAAAGCAGTTTAATCGCCGGCAACCGAAAACCCGCGATTTCCCGTAAATCCCGTCGGCCCGTATAGTCGAATGTATACAAAGAAAGTAAGCAGGGAGTAAACTCATTTCCCGAACGATTTTTAAAATTATTTTTTCACCACTAAAACCCATGAGACTTGTAGTTTTCAAAAATATTTTCATTTTTGATGAGACGCCGAATGAAAGCAGTTTAATCGCCGGCAACCGAAAACCCGCGATTTCCCGTAAATCCCGGCTCGGCCCGTATAGTCGAATGTATACAAAGAAAGTAAGCAGGGAGTAAACTCATTTCCCGAACGATTTTTAAAATTATTTTTTCACCACTAAAACCCATGAGACTTGTAGTTTTCAAAAATATTTTCATTTTTGATGAGACGCCGAATGAAAGCAGTTTAATCGCCGGCAACCGAAAACCCGCGATTTCCCGTAAATCCCGGCTCGGCCCGTATAGTCGAATGTATACAAAGAAAGTAAGCAGGGAGTAAACTCATTTCCCGAACGATTTTTAAAATTATTTTTTCACCACTAAAACCCATGAGACTTGTAGTTTTCAAAAATATTTTCATTTTTGATGAGACGCCGAATGAAAGCAGTTTAATCGCCGGCAACCGAAAACCCGCGATTTCCCGTAAATCCCTCGTATAGTCGAATGTATACAAAGAAAGTAAGCAGGGAGTAAACTCATTTCCCGAACGATTTTTAAAATTATTTTTTCACCACTAAAACCCATGAGACTTGTAGTTTTCAAAAAATTTTTCATTTTTGATGAGACGCCGAATGAAAGCAGTTTAATCGCCGGCAACCGAAAACCCGCGATTTCCCGTAAATCCGGCTCGGCCCGTATAGTCGAATGTATACAAAGAAAGTAAGCAGGGAGTAAACTCATTTCCCGAACGATTTTTAAAATTATTTTTTCACCACTAAAACCCATGAGACTTGTAGTTTTCAAAAATATTTTCATTTTTGATGAGACGCCGAATGAAAGCAGTTTAATCGCCGGCAACCGAAAACCCGCGATTTCCCGTATCCCGTATAGTCGAATGTATACAAAGAAAGTAAGCAGGGAGTAAACTCATTTCCCGAACGATTTTTAAAATTATTTTTTCACCACTAAAACCCATGAGACTTGTAGTTTTCAAAAATATTTTCATTTTTGATGAGACGCCGAATGAAAGCAGTTTAATCGCCGGCAACCGAAAACCCGCGATTTCCCGTAAATCCCGTATAGTCGAATGTATACAAAGAAAGTAAGCAGGGAGTAAACTCATTTCCCGAACGATTTTTAAAATTATTTTTTCACCACTAAAACCCATGAGACTTGTAGTTTTCAAAAATATTTTCATTTTTGATGAGACGCCGAATGAAAGCAGTTTAATCGCCGGCAACCGAAAACCCGCGATTTCCCGTAAATCCCGTCGGCCCGTATAGTCGAATGTATACAAAGAAAGTAAGCAGGGAGTAAACTCATTTCCCGAACGATTTTTAAAATTATTTTTTCACCACTAAAACCCATGAGACTTGTAGTTTTCAAAAATATTTTCATTTTTGATGAGACGCCGAATGAAAGCAGTTTAATCGCCGGCAACCGAAAACCCGCGATTTCCCGTAAATCCCGTATAGTCGAATGTATACAAAGAAAGTAAGCAGGGAGTAAACTCATTTCCCGAACGATTTTTAAAATTATTTTTTCACCACTAAAACCCATGAGACTTGTAGTTTTCAAAAATATTTTCATTTTTGATGAGACGCCGAATGAAAGCAGTTTAATCGCCGGCAACCGAAAACCCGCGATTTCCCGTAAATCCCGTCGGCCCGTATAGTCGAATGTATACAAAGAAAGTAAGCAGGGAGTAAACTCATTTCCCGAACGATTTTTAAAATTATTTTTTCACCACTAAAACCCATGAGACTTGTAGTTTTCAAAAATATTTTCATTTTTGATGAGACGCCGAATGAAAGCAGTTTAATCGCCGGCAACCGAAAACCCGCGATTTCCCGTAAATCCCGTATAGTCGAATGTATACAAAGAAAGTAAGCAGGGAGTAAACTCATTTCCCGAACGATTTTTAAAATTATTTTTTCACCACTAAAACCCATGAGACTTGTAGTTTTCAAAAATATTTTCATTTTTGATGAGACGCCGAATGAAAGCAGTTTAATCGCCGGCAACCGAAAACCCGCGATTTCCCGTAAATCCCGTCATAGTCGAATGTATACAAAGAAAGTAAGCAGGGAGTAAACTCATTTCCCGAACGATTTTTAAAATTATTTTTTCACCACTAAAACCCATGAGACTTGTAGTTTTCAAAAATATTTTCATTTTTGATGAGACGCCGAATGAAAGCAGTTTAATCGCCGGCAACCGAAAACCCGCGATTTCCCGTAAATCCCGGATCGGCCGTATAGTCGAATGTATACAAAGAAAGTAAGCAGGGAGTAAACTCATTTCCCGAACGATTTTTAAAATTATTTTTTCACCACTAAAACCCATGAGACTTGTAGTTTTCAAAAATATTTTCATTTTTGATGAGACGCCGAATGAAAGCAGTTTAATCGCCGGCAACCGAAAACCCGCGATTTCCCGTAAATCCCGTATAGTCGAATGTATACAAAGAAAGTAAGCAGGGAGTAAACTCATTTCCCGAACGATTTTTAAAATTATTTTTTCACCACTAAAACCCATGAGACTTGTAGTTTTCAAAAATATTTTCATTTTTGATGAGACGCCGAATGAAAGCAGTTTAATCGCCGGCAACCGAAAACCCGCGATTTCCCGTAAATCCCGTATAGTCGAATGTATACAAAGAAAGTAAGCAGGGAGTAAACTCATTTCCCGAACGATTTTTAAAATTATTTTTTCACCACTAAAACCCATGAGACTTGTAGTTTTCAAAAATATTTTCATTTTTGATGAGACGCCGAATGAAAGCAGTTTAATCGCCGGCAACCGAAAACCCGCGATTTCCCGTAAATCCCGTCGGCCCGTAGTCGAATGTATACAAAGAAAGTAAGCAGGGAGTAAACTCATTTCCCGAACGATTTTTAAAATTATTTTTTCACCACTAAAACCCATGAGACTTGTAGTTTTCAAAAATATTTTCATTTTTGATGAGACGCCGAATGAAAGCAGTTTAATCGCCGGCAACCGAAAACCCGCGATTTCCCGTAAATCCCGTCGGCCCGTATAGTCGAATGTATACAAAGAAAGTAAGCAAGTAAACTCATTTCCCGAACGATTTTTAAAATTATTTTTCACCACTAAAACCCATGAGACTTGTAGTTTTCAAAAATTTTCATTTTTGATGAGACGCCGAATGAAAGCAGTTTAATCGCCGGCAACCGAAAACCCGCGATTTCCCGTAAATCCCGTCGGCCCGTATAGTCGAATGTATACAAAGAAAGTAAGCAGGGAGTAAACTCATTTCCCGAACGATTTTTAAAATTATTTTTTCACCACTAAAACCCATGAGACTTGTAGTTTTCAAAAATTTTTCATTTTTGATGAGACGCCGAATGAAAGCAGTTTAATCGCCGGCAACCGAAAACCCGCGATTTCCCGTAAATCCCTCGGCCGTATAGTCGAATGTATACAAAGAAAGTACAGGGAGTAAACTCATTTCCCGAACGATTTTTAAAATTATTTTTTCACCACTAAAACCCATGAGACTTGTAGTTTTCAAAAATATTTTCATTTTTGATGAGACGCCGAATGAAAGCAGTTTAATCGCCGGCAACCGAAAACCCGCGATTTCCCGTAAATCCCGTATAGTCGAATGTATACAAAGAAAGTAAGCAGGGAGTAAACTCATTTCCCGAACGATTTTTAAAATTATTTTTTCACCACTAAAACCCATGAGACTTGTAGTTTTCAAAAATATTTTCATTTTTGATGAGACGCCGAATGAAAGCAGTTTAATCGCCGGCAACCGAAAACCCGCGATTTCCCGTAAATCCCGTATAGTCGAATGTATACAAAGAAAGTAAGCAGGGAGTAAACTCATTTCCCGAACGATTTTTAAAATTATTTTTTCACCACTAAAACCCATGAGACTTGTAGTTTTCAAAAATATTTTCATTTTTGATGAGACGCCGAATGAAAGCAGTTTAATCGCCGGCAACCGAAAACCGCGATTTCCCGTAAATCCCGTATAGTCGAATGTATACAAAGAAAGTAAGCAGGGAGTAAACTCATTTCCCGAACGATTTTTAAAATTATTTTTTCACCACTAAAACCCATGAGACTTGTAGTTTTCAAAAATTTTCATTTTTGATGAGACGCCGAATGAAAGCAGTTTAATCGCCGGCAACCGAAAACCCGCGATTTCCCGTAAATCCCGTATAGTCGAATGTATACAAAGAAAGTAAGCAGGGAGTAAACTCATTTCCCGAACGATTTTTAAAATTATTTTTTCACCACTAAAACCCATGAGACTTGTAGTTTTCAAAAATATTTTCATTTTTGATGAGACGCCGAATGAAAGCAGTTTAATCGCCGGCAACCGAAAACCCGCGATTTCCCGTAAATCCCGTATAGTCGAATGTATACAAAGAAAGTAAGCAGGGAGTAAACTCATTTCCCGAACGATTTTTAAAATTATTTTTTCACCACTAAAACCCATGAGACTTGTAGTTTTCAAAAATATTTTCATTTTTGATGAGACGCCGAATGAAAGCAGTTTAATCGCCGGCAACCGAAAACCCGCGATTTCCCGTAAATCCCGTATAGTCGAATGTATACAAAGAAAGTAAGCAGGGAGTAAACTCATTTCCCGAACGATTTTTAAAATTATTTTTTCACCACTAAAACCCATGAGACTTGTAGTTTTCAAAAATATTTTCATTTTTGATGAGACGCCGAATGAAAGCAGTTTAATCGCCGGCAACCGAAAACCCGCGATTTCCCGTAAATCCCTCGTATAGTCGAATGTATACAAAGAAAGTAAGCAGGGAGTAAACTCATTTCCCGAACGATTTTTAAAATTATTTTTTCACCACTAAAACCCATGAGACTTGTAGTTTTCAAAAATATTTTCATTTTTGGTGAGACGCCGAATGAAAGCAGTTTAATCGCCGGCAACCGAAAACCCGCGATTTCCCGTAAATCCCTCGGCCCGTGTAGTCGAATGTATACAAAGAAAGTAAGCAGGGAGTAAACTCATTTCCCGAACGATTTTTAAAATTATTTTTTCACCACTAAAACCCATGAGACTTGTAGTTTTCAAAAATATTTTCATTTTTGATGAGACGCCGAATGAAAGCAGTTTAATCGCCGGCAACCGAAAACCCGCGATTTCCCGTAAATCCCGTATAGTCGAATGTATACAAAGAAAGTAAGCAGGGAGTAAACTCATTTCCCGAACGATTTTTAAAATTATTTTTTCACCACTAAAACCCATGAGACTTGTAGTTTTCAAAAATATTTTCATTTTTGATGAGACGCCGAATGAAAGCAGTTTAATCGCCGGCAACCGAAAACCCGCGATTTCCCGTAAATCCCGTCTAGTCGAATGTATACAAAGAAAGTAAGCAGGGAGTAAACTCATTTCCCGAACGATTTTTAAAATTATTTTTTCACCACTAAAACCCATGAGACTTGTAGTTTTCAAAAATATTTTCATTTTTGATGAGACGCCGAATGAAAGCAGTTTAATCGCCGGCAACCGAAAACCCGCGATTTCCCGTAAATCCCGTATAGTCGAATGTATACAAAGAAAGTAAGCAGGGAGTAAACTCATTTCCCGAACGATTTTTAAAATTATTTTTTCACCACTAAAACCCATGAGACTTGTAGTTTTCAAAAAATTTTTCATTTTTGATGAGACGCCGAATGAAAGCAGTTTAATCGCCGGCAACCGAAAACCCGCGATTTCCCGTAAATCCGCTCGGCCCGTATAGTCGAATGTATACAAAGAAAGTAAGCAGGGAGTAAACTCATTTCCCGAACGATTTTTAAAATTATTTTTTCACCACTAAAACCCATGAGACTTGTAGTTTTCAAAAAATTTTCATTTTTGATGAGACGCCGAATGAAAGCAGTTTAATCGCCGGCAACCGAAAACCCGCGATTTCCCGTAAATCCCGGCTCGGCCCGTATAGTGGAATGTATACAAAGAAAGTAAGCAGGGAGTAAACTCATTTCCCGAACGATTTTTAAAATTATTTTTTCACCACTAAAACCCATGAGACTTGTAGTTTTCAAAAATATTTTCATTTTTGATGAGACGCCGAATGAAAGCAGTTTAATCGCCGGCAACCGAAAACCCGCGATTTCCCGTAAATCCCGTATAGTCGAATGTATACAAAGAAAGTAAGCAGGGAGTAAACTCATTTCCCGAACGATTTTTAAAATTATTTTTTCACCACTAAAACCCATGAGACTTGTAGTTTTCAAAAATATTTTCATTTTTGATGAGACGCCGAATGAAAGCAGTTTAATCGCCGGCAACCGAAAACCCGCGATTTCCCGTAAATCCCGTATAGTCGAATGTATACAAAGAAAGTAAGCAGGGAGTAAACTCATTTCCCGAACGATTTTTAAAATTATTTTTTCACCACTAAAACCCATGAGACTTGTAGTTTTCAAAAATATTTTCATTTTTGATGAGACGCCGAATGAAAGCAGTTTAATCGCCGGCAACCGAAAACCCGCGATTTCCCGTAAATCCCGTATAGTCGAATGTATACAAAGAAAGTAAGCAGGGAGTAAACTCATTTCCCGAACGATTTTTAAAATTATTTTTTCACCACTAAAACCCATGAGACTTGTAGTTTTCAAAAATATTTTCATTTTTGATGAGACGCCGAATGAAAGCAGTTTAATCGCCGGCAACCGAAAACCCGCGATTTCCCGTAAATCCCGTATAGTCGAATGTATACAAAGAAAGTAAGCAGGGAGTAAACTCATTTCCCGAACGATTTTTAAAATTATTTTTTCACCACTAAAACCCATGAGACTTGTAGTTTTCAAAAAATTTTTCATTTTTGATGAGACGCCGAATGAAAGCAGTTTAATCGCCGGCAACCGAAAACCCGCGATTTCCCGTAAATCCCGTATAGTCGAATGTATACAAAGAAAGTAAGCAGGGAGTAAACTCATTTCCCGAACGATTTTTAAAATTATTTTTTCACCACTAAAACCCATGAGACTTGTAGTTTTCAAAAATATTTTCATTTTTGATGAGACGCCGAATGAAAGCAGTTTAATCGCCGGCAACCGAAAACCCGCGATTTCCCGTAAATCCGTCGCCCGTATAGTCGAATGTATACAAAGAAAGTAAGCAGGGAGTAAACTCATTTCCCGAACGATTTTTAAAATTATTTTTTCACCACTAAAACC
>JASGCC010002451.1:0-28323 GCA_030067915.1 Hydractinia echinata
TTTTTCACCACTAAAACCCATGAGACTTGTAGTTTTCAAAAATATTTTCATTTTTGATGAGACGCCGAATGAAAGCAGTTTAATCGCCGGCAACCGAAAACCCGCGATTTCCCGTAAATCCCGGTCCCCGTATAGTCGAATGTATACAAAGAAAGTAAGCAGGGAGTAAACTCATTTCCCGAACGATTTTTAAAATTATTTTTTCACCACTAAAACCCATGAGACTTGTAGTTTTCAAAAATATTTTCATTTTTGATGAGACGCCGAATGAAAGCAGTTTAATCGCCGGCAACCGAAAACCCGCGATTTCCCGTAAATCCCGTATAGTCGAATGTATACAAAGAAAGTAAGCAGGGAGTAAACTCATTTCCCGAACGATTTTTAAAATTATTTTTTCACCACTAAAACCCATGAGACTTGTAGTTTTCAAAAATATTTTCATTTTTGATGAGACGCCGAATGAAAGCAGTTTAATCGCCGGCAACCGAAAACCCGCGATTTCCCGTAAATCCCGGCTCGGCCCGTATAGTCGAATGTATACAAAGAAAGTAAGCAGGGAGTAAACTCATTTCCCGAACGATTTTTAAAATTATTTTTTCACCACTAAAACCCATGAGACTTGTAGTTTTCAAAAATATTTTCATTTTTGATGAGACGCCGAATGAAAGCAGTTTAATCGCCGGCAACCGAAAACCCGCGATTTCCCGTAAATCCCGGCTCGGCCCGTATAGTCGAATGTATACAAAGAAAGTAAGCAGGGAGTAAACTCATTTCCCGAACGATTTTTAAAATTATTTTTTCACCACTAAAACCCATGAGACTTGTAGTTTTCAAAAATATTTTCATTTTTGATGAGACGCCGAATGAAAGCAGTTTAATCGCCGGCAACCGAAAACCCGCGATTTCCCGTAAATCCCATCGGCCCGTATAGTCGAATGTATACAAAGAAAGTAAGCAGGGAGTAAACTCATTTCCCGAACGATTTTTAAAATTATTTTTTCACCACTAAAACCCATGAGACTTGTAGTTTTCAAAAATATTTTCATTTTTGATGAGACGCCGAATGAAAGCAGTTTAATCGCCGGCAACCGAAAACCCGCGATTTCCCGTAAATCCCGTATAGTCGAATGTATACAAAGAAAGTAAGCAGGGAGTAAACTCATTTCCCGAACGATTTTTAAAATTATTTTTTCACCACTAAAACCCATGAGACTTGTAGTTTTCAAAAATATTTTCATTTTTGATGAGACGCCGAATGAAAGCAGTTTAATCGCCGGCAACCGAAAACCCGCGATTTCCCGTAAATCCCATCGGCCCGTATAGTCGAATGTATACAAAGAAAGTAAGCAGGGAGTAAACTCATTTCCCGAACGATTTTTAAAATTATTTTTTCACCACTAAAACCCATGAGACTTGTAGTTTTCAAAAATATTTTCATTTTTGATGAGACGCCGAATGAAAGCAGTTTAATCGCCGGCAACCGAAAACCCGCGATTTCCCGTAAATCCCATCGGCCCGTATAGTCGAATGTATACAAAGAAAGTAAGCAGGGAGTAAACTCATTTCCCGAACGATTTTTAAAATTATTTTTTCACCACTAAAACCCATGAGACTTGTAGTTTTCAAAAATATTTTCATTTTTGATGAGACGCCGAATGAAAGCAGTTTAATCGCCGGCAACCGAAAACCCGCGATTTCCCGTAAATCCCGTCGGCCCGATAGTCGAATGTATACAAAGAAAGTAAGCAGGGAGTAAACTCATTTCCCGAACGATTTTTAAAATTATTTTTTCACCACTAAAACCCATGAGACTTGTAGTTTTCAAAAATATTTTCATTTTTGATGAGACGCCGAATGAAAGCAGTTTAATCGCCGGCAACCGAAAACCCGCGATTTCCCGTAAATCCCGGCTCGCCCGTATAGTCGAATGTATACAAAGAAAGTAAGCAGGGAGTAAACTCATTTCCCGAACGATTTTTAAAATTATTTTTTCACCACTAAAACCCATGAGACTTGTAGTTTTCAAAAATATTTTCATTTTTGATGAGACGCCGAATGAAAGCAGTTTAATCGCCGGCAACCGAAAACCCGCGATTTCCCGTAAATCCCGGCTCGGCCCGTATAGTCGAATGTATACAAAGAAAGTAAGCAGGGAGTAAACTCATTTCCCGAACGATTTTTAAAATTATTTTTTCACCACTAAAACCCATGAGACTTGTAGTTTTCAAAAATATTTTCATTTTTGATGAGACGCCGAATGAAAGCAGTTTAATCGCCGGCAACCGAAAACCCGCGATTTCCCGTAAATCCCGGTCGGCCCGTAGTCGAATGTATACAAAGAAAGTAAGCAGGGAGTAAACTCATTTCCCGAACGATTTTTAAAATTATTTTTTCACCACTAAAACCCATGAGACTTGTAGTTTTCAAAAATATTTTCATTTTTGATGAGACGCCGAATGAAAGCAGTTTAATCGCCGGCAACCGAAAACCCGCGATTTCCCGTAAATCCCATCGGCCCGTATAGTCGAATGTATACAAAGAAAGTAAGCAGGGAGTAAACTCATTTCCCGAACGATTTTTAAAATTATTTTTTCACCACTAAAACCCATGAGACTTGTAGTTTTCAAAAATATTTTCATTTTTGATGAGACGCCGAATGAAAGCAGTTTAATCGCCGGCAACCGAAAACCCGCGATTTCCCGTAAATCCCGTATAGTCGAATGTATACAAAGAAAGTAAGCAGGGAGTAAACTCATTTCCCGAACGATTTTTAAAATTATTTTTTCACCACTAAAACCCATGAGACTTGTAGTTTTCAAAAATATTTTCATTTTTGATGAGACGCCGAATGAAAGCAGTTTAATCGCCGGCAACCGAAAACCCGCGATTTCCCGTAAATCCCATCGGCCCGTATAGTCGAATGTATACAAAGAAAGTAAGCAGGGAGTAAACTCATTTCCCGAACGATTTTTAAAATTATTTTTTCACCACTAAAACCCATGAGACTTGTAGTTTTCAAAAATATTTTCATTTTTGATGAGACGCCGAATGAAAGCAGTTTAATCGCCGGCAACCGAAAACCCGCGATTTCCCGTAAATCCCGGATCGGCCCGTATAGTCGAATGTATACAAAGAAAGTAAGCAGGGAGTAAACTCATTTCCCGAACGATTTTTAAAATTATTTTTTCACCACTAAAACCCATGAGACTTGTAGTTTTCAAAAATATTTTCATTTTTGATGAGACGCCGAATGAAAGCAGTTTAATCGCCGGCAACCGAAAACCCGCGATTTCCCGTAAATCCCGTATAGTCGAATGTATACAAAGAAAGTAAGCAGGGAGTAAACTCATTTCCCGAACGATTTTTAAAATTATTTTTTCACCACTAAAACCCATGAGACTTGTAGTTTTCAAAAATATTTTCATTTTTGATGAGACGCCGAATGAAAGCAGTTTAATCGCCGGCAACCGAAAACCCGCGATTTCCCGTAAATCCCGTATAGTCGAATGTATACAAAGAAAGTAAGCAGGGAGTAAACTCATTTCCCGAACGATTTTTAAAATTATTTTTTCACCACTAAAACCCATGAGACTTGTAGTTTTCAAAAATATTTTCATTTTTGATGAGACGCCGAATGAAAGCAGTTTAATCGCCGGCAACCGAAAACCCGCGATTTCCCGTAAATCCCGGATCGGCCCGTATAGTCGAATGTATACAAAGAAAGTAAGCAGGGAGTAAACTCATTTCCCGAACGATTTTTAAAATTATTTTTTCACCACTAAAACCCATGAGACTTGTAGTTTTCAAAAATATTTTCATTTTTGATGAGACGCCGAATGAAAGCAGTTTAATCGCCGGCAACCGAAAACCCGCGATTTCCCGTAAATCCCGGCTCGGCCCGTATAGTCGAATGTATACAAAGAAAGTAAGCAGGGAGTAAACTCATTTCCCGAACGATTTTTAAAATTATTTTTTCACCACTAAAACCCATGAGACTTGTAGTTTTCAAAAATATTTTCATTTTTGATGAGACGCCGAATGAAAGCAGTTTAATCGCCGGCAACCGAAAACCCGCGATTTCCCGTAAATCCCGGCTCGGCCCGTATAGTCGAATGTATACAAAGAAAGTAAGCAGGGAGTAAACTCATTTCCCGAACGATTTTTAAAATTATTTTTTCACCACTAAAACCCATGAGACTTGTAGTTTTCAAAAATTTTTCATTTTTGATGAGACGCCGAATGAAAGCAGTTTAATCGCCGGCAACCGAAAACCCGCGATTTCCCGTAAATCCCGGCTCGGCCCGTATAGTCGAATGTATACAAAGAAAGTAAGCAGGGAGTAAACTCATTTCCCGAACGATTTTTAAAATTATTTTTTCACCACTAAAACCCATGAGACTTGTAGTTTTCAAAAATATTTTCATTTTTGATGAGACGCCGAATGAAAGCAGTTTAATCGCCGGCAACCGAAAACCCGCGATTTCCCGTAAATCCCGTATAGTCGAATGTATACAAAGAAAGTAAGCAGGGAGTAAACTCATTTCCCGAACGATTTTTAAAATTATTTTTTCACCACTAAAACCCATGAGACTTGTAGTTTTCAAAAATATTTTCATTTTTGATGAGACGCCGAATGAAAGCAGTTTAATCGCCGGCAACCGAAAACCCGCGATTTCCCGTAAATCCCATCCCGTATAGTCGAATGTATACAAAGAAAGTAAGCAGGGAGTAAACTCATTTCCCGAACGATTTTTAAAATTATTTTTTCACCACTAAAACCCATGAGACTTGTAGTTTTCAAAAATATTTTCATTTTTGATGAGACGCCGAATGAAAGCAGTTTAATCGCCGGCAACCGAAAACCCGCGATTTCCCGTAAATCCCGTATAGTCGAATGTATACAAAGAAAGTAAGCAGGGAGTAAACTCATTTCCCGAACGATTTTTAAAATTATTTTTTCACCACTAAAACCCATGAGACTTGTAGTTTTCAAAAATATTTTCATTTTTGATGAGACGCCGAATGAAAGCAGTTTAATCGCCGGCAACCGAAAACCCGCGATTTCCCGTAAATCCCATCGGCCCGTATAGTCGAATGTATACAAAGAAAGTAAGCAGGGAGTAAACTCATTTCCCGAACGATTTTTAAAATTATTTTTTCACCACTAAAACCCATGAGACTTGTAGTTTTCAAAAATATTTTCATTTTTGATGAGACGCCGAATGAAAGCAGTTTAATCGCCGGCAACCGAAAACCCGCGATTTCCCGTAAATCCCGGCTCGGCCCGTATAGTCGAATGTATACAAAGAAAGTAAGCAGGGAGTAAACTCATTTCCCGAACGATTTTTAAAATTATTTTTTCACCACTAAAACCCATGAGACTTGTAGTTTTCAAAAATATTTTCATTTTTGATGAGACGCCGAATGAAAGCAGTTTAATCGCCGGCAACCGAAAACCCGCGATTTCCCGTAAATCCCGGCTCGGCCCGTATAGTCGAATGTATACAAAGAAAGTAAGCAGGGAGTAAACTCATTTCCCGAACGATTTTTAAAATTATTTTTTCACCACTAAAACCCATGAGACTTGTAGTTTTCAAAAATATTTTCATTTTTGATGAGACGCCGAATGAAAGCAGTTTAATCGCCGGCAACCGAAAACCCGCGATTTCCCGTAAATCCCGGCTCGGCCCGTATAGTCGAATGTATACAAAGAAAGTAAGCAGGGAGTAAACTCATTTCCCGAACGATTTTTAAAATTATTTTTTCACCACTAAAACCCATGAGACTTGTAGTTTTCAAAAATATTTTCATTTTTGATGAGACGCCGAATGAAAGCAGTTTAATCGCCGGCAACCGAAAACCCGCGATTTCCCGTAAATCCCGTATAGTCGAATGTATACAAAGAAAGTAAGCAGGGAGTAAACTCATTTCCCGAACGATTTTTAAAATTATTTTTTCACCACTAAAACCCATGAGACTTGTAGTTTTCAAAAATATTTTCATTTTTGATGAGACGCCGAATGAAAGCAGTTTAATCGCCGGCAACCGAAAACCCGCGATTTCCCGTAAATCCCGGCTCGGCCCGTATAGTCGAATGTATACAAAGAAAGTAAGCAGGGAGTAAACTCATTTCCCGAACGATTTTTAAAATTATTTTTTCACCACTAAAACCCATGAGACTTGTAGTTTTCAAAAATATTTTCATTTTTGATGAGACGCCGAATGAAAGCAGTTTAATCGCCGGCAACCGAAAACCCGCGATTTCCCGTAAATCCCGCCCGTATAGTCGAATGTATACAAAGAAAGTAAGCAGGGAGTAAACTCATTTCCCGAACGATTTTTAAAATTATTTTTTCACCACTAAAACCCATGAGACTTGTAGTTTTCAAAAATATTTTCATTTTTGATGAGACGCCGAATGAAAGCAGTTTAATCGCCGGCAACCGAAAACCCGCGATTTCCCGTAAATCCCGGTCGGCCCGTATAGTCGAATGTATACAAAGAAAGTAGCAGGGAGTAAACTCATTTCCCGAACGATTTTTAAAATTATTTTTTCACCACTAAAACCCATGAGACTTGTAGTTTTCAAAATATTTTCATTTTTGATGAGACGCCGAATGAAAGCAGTTTAATCGCCGGCAACCGAAAACCCGCGATTTCCCGTAAATCCCGTATAGTCGAATGTATACAAAGAAAGTAAGCAGGGAGTAAACTCATTTCCCGAACGATTTTTAAAATTATTTTTTCACCACTAAAACCCATGAGACTTGTAGTTTTCAAAAATATTTTCATTTTTGATGAGACGCCGAATGAAAGCAGTTTAATCGCCGGCAACCGAAAACCCGCGATTTCCCGTAAATCCCGGATCGGCCCGTATAGTCGAATGTATACAAAGAAAGTAAGCAGGGAGTAAACTCATTTCCCGAACGATTTTTAAAATTATTTTTTCACCACTAAAACCCATGAGACTTGTAGTTTTCAAAAATATTTTCATTTTTGATGAGACGCCGAATGAAAGCAGTTTAATCGCCGGCAACCGAAAACCCGCGATTTCCCGTAAATCCCGTATAGTCGAATGTATACAAAGAAAGTAAGCAGGGAGTAAACTCATTTCCCGAACGATTTTTAAAATTTTTTTTCACCACTAAAACCCATGAGACTTGTAGTTTTCAAAAATATTTTCATTTTTGATGAGACGCCGAATGAAAGCAGTTTAATCGCCGGCAACCGAAAACCCGCGATTTCCCGTAAATCCCGGCTCGGCCCGTATAGTCGAATGTATACAAAGAAAGTAAGCAGGGAGTAAACTCATTTCCCGAACGATTTTTAAAATTATTTTTTCACCACTAAAACCCATGAGACTTGTAGTTTTCAAAAATATTTTCATTTTTGATGAGACGCCGAATGAAAGCAGTTTAATCGCCGGCAACCGAAAACCCGCGATTTCCCGTAAATCCCGTATAGTCGAATGTATACAAAGAAAGTAAGCAGGGAGTAAACTCATTTCCCGAACGATTTTTAAAATTATTTTTTCACCACTAAAACCCATGAGACTTGTAGTTTTCAAAAATATTTTCATTTTTGATGAGACGCCGAATGAAAGCAGTTTAATCGCCGGCAACCGAAAACCCGCGATTTCCCGTAAATCCCGTATAGTCGAATGTATACAAAGAAAGTAAGCAGGGAGTAAACTCATTTCCCGAACGATTTTTAAAATTATTTTTTCACCACTAAAACCCATGAGACTTGTAGTTTTCAAAAATATTTTCATTTTTGATGAGACGCCGAATGAAAGCAGTTTAATCGCCGGCAACCGAAAACCCGCGATTTCCCGTAAATCCCGGATCGGCCCGTATAGTCGAATGTATACAAAGAAAGTAAGCAGGGAGTAAACTCATTTCCCGAACGATTTTTAAAATTATTTTTTCACCACTAAAACCCATGAGACTTGTAGTTTTCAAAAATATTTTCATTTTTGATGAGACGCCGAATGAAAGCAGTTTAATCGCCGGCAACCGAAAACCCGCGATTTCCCGTAAATCCCGGATCGGCCCGTATAGTCGAATGTATACAAAGAAAGTAAGCAGGGAGTAAACTCATTTCCCGAACGATTTTTAAAATTATTTTTTCACCACTAAAACCCATGAGACTTGTAGTTTTCAAAAATATTTTCATTTTTGATGAGACGCCGAATGAAAGCAGTTTAATCGCCGGCAACCGAAAACCCGCGATTTCCCGTAAATCCCGTATAGTCGAATGTATACAAAGAAAGTAAGCAGGGAGTAAACTCATTTCCCGAACGATTTTTAAAATTATTTTTTCACCACTAAAACCCATGAGACTTGTAGTTTTCAAAAATATTTTCATTTTTGATGAGACGCCGAATGAAAGCAGTTTAATCGCCGGCAACCGAAAACCCGCGATTTCCCGTAAATCCCGTATAGTCGAATGTATACAAAGAAAGTAAGCAGGGAGTAAACTCATTTCCCGAACGATTTTTAAAATTATTTTTTCACCACTAAAACCCATGAGACTTGTAGTTTTCAAAAATATTTTCATTTTTGATGAGACGCCGAATGAAAGCAGTTTAATCGCCGGCAACCGAAAACCCGCGATTTCCCGTAAATCCCGGATCGGCCCGTATAGTCGAATGTATACAAAGAAAGTAAGCAGGGAGTAAACTCATTTCCCGAACGATTTTTAAAATTATTTTTTCACCACTAAAACCCATGAGACTTGTAGTTTTCAAAAATATTTTCATTTTTGATGAGACGCCGAATGAAAGCAGTTTAATCGCCGGCAACCGAAAACCCGCGATTTCCCGTAAATCCCGGATCGGCCCGTATAGTCGAATGTATACAAAGAAAGTAAGCAGGGAGTAAACTCATTTCCCGAACGATTTTTAAAATTATTTTTTCACCACTAAAACCCATGAGACTTGTAGTTTTCAAAAATATTTTCATTTTTGATGAGACGCCGAATGAAAGCAGTTTAATCGCCGGCAACCGAAAACCCGCGATTTCCCGTAAATCCCGGCTCGGCCCGTATAGTCGAATGTATACAAAGAAAGTAGCAGGGAGTAAACTCATTTCCCGAACGATTTTTAAAATTATTTTTTCACCACTAAAACCCATGAGACTTGTAGTTTTCAAAAATATTTTCATTTTTGATGAGACGCCGAATGAAAGCAGTTTAATCGCCGGCAACCGAAAACCCGCGATTTCCCGTAAATCCCGTATAGTCGAATGTATACAAAGAAAGTAAGCAGGGAGTAAACTCATTTCCCGAACGATTTTTAAAATTATTTTTTCACCACTAAAACCCATGAGACTTGTAGTTTTCAAAAATATTTTCATTTTTGATGAGACGCCGAATGAAAGCAGTTTAATCGCCGGCAACCGAAAACCCGCGATTTCCCGTAAATCCCGGTCGGCCCGTATAGTCGAATGTATACAAAGAAAGTAAGCAGGGAGTAAACTCATTTCCCGAACGATTTTTAAAATTATTTTTTCACCACTAAAACCCATGAGACTTGTAGTTTTCAAAAATATTTTCATTTTTGATGAGACGCCGAATGAAAGCAGTTTAATCGCCGGCAACCGAAAACCCGCGATTTCCCGTAAATCCCGGCTCCCGTATAGTCGAATGTATACAAAGAAAGTAAGCAGGGAGTAAACTCATTTCCCGAACGATTTTTAAAATTATTTTTTCACCACTAAAACCCATGAGACTTGTAGTTTTCAAAAATTTTTCATTTTTGATGAGACGCCGAATGAAAGCAGTTTAATCGCCGGCAACCGAAAACCCGCGATTTCCCGTAAATCCCGGCTCGGCCCGTATAGTCGAATGTATACAAAGAAAGTAAGCAGGGAGTAAACTCATTTCCCGAACGATTTTTAAAATTATTTTTTCACCACTAAAACCCATGAGACTTGTAGTTTTCAAAAATATTTTCATTTTTGATGAGACGCCGAATGAAAGCAGTTTAATCGCCGGCAACCGAAAACCCGCGATTTCCCGTAAATCCCGGCTCGGCCCGTATAGTCGAATGTATACAAAGAAAGTAAGCAGGGAGTAAACTCATTTCCCGAACGATTTTTAAAATTATTTTTTCACCACTAAAACCCATGAGACTTGTAGTTTTCAAAAATATTTTCATTTTTGATGAGACGCCGAATGAAAGCAGTTTAATCGCCGGCAACCGAAAACCCGCGATTTCCCGTAAAATCGGCCCGTATAGTCGAATGTATACAAAGAAAGTAAGCAGGGAGTAAACTCATTTCCCGAACGATTTTTAAAATTATTTTTTCACCACTAAAACCCATGAGACTTGTAGTTTTCAAAAATATTTTCATTTTTGATGAGACGCCGAATGAAAGCAGTTTAATCGCCGGCAACCGAAAACCCGCGATTTCCCGTAAATCCCGGCTCGGCCCGTATAGTCGAATGTATACAAAGAAAGTAAGCAGGGAGTAAACTCATTTCCCGAACGATTTTTAAAATTATTTTTTCACCACTAAAACCCATGAGACTTGTAGTTTTCAAAAATATTTTCATTTTTGATGAGACGCCGAATGAAAGCAGTTTAATCGCCGGCAACCGAAAACCCGCGATTTCCCGTAAATCCCGTATAGTCGAATGTATACAAAGAAAGTAAGCAGGGAGTAAACTCATTTCCCGAACGATTTTTAAAATTATTTTTTCACCACTAAAACCCATGAGACTTGTAGTTTTCAAAAATATTTTCATTTTTGATGAGACGCCGAATGAAAGCAGTTTAATCGCCGGCAACCGAAAACCCGCGATTTCCCGTAAATCCCGGATCGGCCCGTATAGTCGAATGTATACAAAGAAAGTAAGCAGGAGTAAACTCATTTCCCGAACGATTTTTAAAATTATTTTTTCACCACTAAAACCCATGAGACTTGTAGTTTTCAAAAATATTTTCATTTTTGATGAGACGCCGAATGAAAGCAGTTTAATCGCCGGCAACCGAAAACCCGCGATTTCCCGTAAATCCCGGATCGGCCCGTATAGTCGAATGTATACAAAGAAAGTAAGCAGGAGTAAACTCATTTCCCGAACGATTTTTAAAATTATTTTTTCACCACTAAAACCCATGAGACTTGTAGTTTTCAAAAATATTTTCATTTTTGATGAGACGCCGAATGAAAGCAGTTTAATCGCCGGCAACCGAAAACCCGCGATTTCCCGTAAATCCCATCGGCCCGTATAGTCGAATGTATACAAAGAAAGTAAGCAGGGAGTAAACTCATTTCCCGAACGATTTTTAAAATTATTTTTTCACCACTAAAACCCATGAGACTTGTAGTTTTCAAAAATATTTTCATTTTTGATGAGACGCCGAATGAAAGCAGTTTAATCGCCGGCAACCGAAAACCCGCGATTTCCCGTAAATCCCGGATCGGCCCGTATAGTCGAATGTATACAAAGAAAGTAAGCAGGGAGTAAACTCATTTCCCGAACGATTTTTAAAATTATTTTTTCACCACTAAAACCCATGAGACTTGTAGTTTTCAAAAATATTTTCATTTTTGATGAGACGCCGAATGAAAGCAGTTTAATCGCCGGCAACCGAAAACCCGCGATTTCCCGTAAATCCCGTATAGTCGAATGTATACAAAGAAAGTAAGCAGGGAGTAAACTCATTTCCCGAACGATTTTTAAAATTATTTTTTCACCACTAAAACCCATGAGACTTGTAGTTTTCAAAAATATTTTCATTTTTGATGAGACGCCGAATGAAAGCAGTTTAATCGCCGGCAACCGAAAACCCGCGATTTCCCGTAAATCCCGTATAGTCGAATGTATACAAAGAAAGTAAGCAGGGAGTAAACTCATTTCCCGAACGATTTTTAAAATTATTTTTTCACCACTAAAACCCATGAGACTTGTAGTTTTCAAAAATATTTTCATTTTTGATGAGACGCCGAATGAAAGCAGTTTAATCGCCGGCAACCGAAAACCCGCGATTTCCCGTAAATCCCGGATCGGCCCGTATAGTCGAATGTATACAAAGAAAGTAAGCAGGGAGTAAACTCATTTCCCGAACGATTTTTAAAATTATTTTTTCACCACTAAAACCCATGAGACTTGTAGTTTTCAAAAATATTTTCATTTTTGATGAGACGCCGAATGAAAGCAGTTTAATCGCCGGCAACCGAAAACCCGCGATTTCCCGTAAATCCCGGCCGGCCCGTATAGTCGAATGTATACAAAGAAAGTAAGCAGGGAGTAAACTCATTTCCCGAACGATTTTTAAAATTATTTTTTCACCACTAAAACCCATGAGACTTGTAGTTTTCAAAAATATTTTCATTTTTGATGAGACGCCGAATGAAAGCAGTTTAATCGCCGGCAACCGAAAACCCGCGATTTCCCGTAAATCCCGGATCGGCCCGTATAGTCGAATGTATACAAAGAAAGTAGCAGGGAGTAAACTCATTTCCCGAACGATTTTTAAAATTATTTTTTCACCACTAAAACCCATGAGACTTGTAGTTTTCAAAAATATTTTCATTTTTGATGAGACGCCGAATGAAAGCAGTTTAATCGCCGGCAACCGAAAACCCGCGATTTCCCGTAAATCCCGTATAGTCGAATGTATACAAAGAAAGTAAGCAGGGAGTAAACTCATTTCCCGAACGATTTTTAAAATTATTTTTTCACCACTAAAACCCATGAGACTTGTAGTTTTCAAAAATATTTTCATTTTTGATGAGACGCCGAATGAAAGCAGTTTAATCGCCGGCAACCGAAAACCCGCGATTTCCCGTAAATCCCGCTCGGCCGTATAGTCGAATGTATACAAAGAAAGTAAGCAGGGAGTAAACTCATTTCCCGAACGATTTTTAAAATTATTTTTTCACCACTAAAACCCATGAGACTTGTAGTTTTCAAAAATATTTTCATTTTTGATGAGACGCCGAATGAAAGCAGTTTAATCGCCGGCAACCGAAAACCCGCGATTTCCCGTAAATCCCGGCTCGGCCCGTATAGTCGAATGTATACAAAGAAAGTAAGCAGGGAGTAAACTCATTTCCCGAACGATTTTTAAAATTATTTTTTCACCACTAAAACCCATGAGACTTGTAGTTTTCAAAAATATTTTCATTTTTGATGAGACGCCGAATGAAAGCAGTTTAATCGCCGGCAACCGAAAACCCGCGATTTCCCGTAAATCCCATCGGCCCGTATAGTCGAATGTATACAAAGAAAGTAAGCAGGGAGTAAACTCATTTCCCGAACGATTTTTAAAATTATTTTTTCACCACTAAAACCCATGAGACTTGTAGTTTTCAAAAATATTTTCATTTTTGATGAGACGCCGAATGAAAGCAGTTTAATCGCCGGCAACCGAAAACCCGCGATTTCCCGTAAATCCCGTATAGTCGAATGTATACAAAGAAAGTAAGCAGGGAGTAAACTCATTTCCCGAACGATTTTTAAAATTATTTTTTCACCACTAAAACCCATGAGACTTGTAGTTTTCAAAAATATTTTCATTTTTGATGAGACGCCGAATGAAAGCAGTTTAATCGCCGGCAACCGAAAACCCGCGATTTCCCGTAAATCCCGGCTCGGCCCGTATAGTCGAATGTATACAAAGAAAGTAAGCAGGGAGTAAACTCATTTCCCGAACGATTTTTAAAATTATTTTTTCACCACTAAAACCCATGAGACTTGTAGTTTTCAAAAATATTTTCATTTTTGATGAGACGCCGAATGAAAGCAGTTTAATCGCCGGCAACCGAAAACCCGCGATTTCCCGTAAATCCCATCGGCCCGTATAGTCGAATGTATACAAAGAAAGTAAGCAGGGAGTAAACTCATTTCCCGAACGATTTTTAAAATTATTTTTTCACCACTAAAACCCATGAGACTTGTAGTTTTCAAAAATATTTTCATTTTTGATGAGACGCCGAATGAAAGCAGTTTAATCGCCGGCAACCGAAAACCCGCGATTTCCCGTAAATCCCGGATCGGCCCGTATAGTCGAATGTATACAAAGAAAGTAAGCAGGGAGTAAACTCATTTCCCGAACGATTTTTAAAATTATTTTTTCACCACTAAAACCCATGAGACTTGTAGTTTTCAAAAATATTTTCATTTTTGATGAGACGCCGAATGAAAGCAGTTTAATCGCCGGCAACCGAAAACCCGCGATTTCCCGTAAATCCCGTATAGTCGAATGTATACAAAGAAAGTAAGCAGGGAGTAAACTCATTTCCCGAACGATTTTTAAAATTATTTTTTCACCACTAAAACCCATGAGACTTGTAGTTTTCAAAAATATTTTCATTTTTGATGAGACGCCGAATGAAAGCAGTTTAATCGCCGGCAACCGAAAACCCGCGATTTCCCGTAAATCCCGGATCGGCCCGTATAGTCGAATGTATACAAAGAAAGTAAGCAGGAGTAAACTCATTTCCCGAACGATTTTTAAAATTATTTTTTCACCACTAAAACCCATGAGACTTGTAGTTTTCAAAAATATTTTCATTTTTGATGAGACGCCGAATGAAAGCAGTTTAATCGCCGGCAACCGAAAACCCGCGATTTCCCGTAAATCCCGGCTCGGCCCGTATAGTCGAATGTATACAAAGAAAGTAAGCAGGGAGTAAACTCATTTCCCGAACGATTTTTAAAATTATTTTTTCACCACTAAAACCCATGAGACTTGTAGTTTTCAAAAATATTTTCATTTTTGATGAGACGCCGAATGAAAGCAGTTTAATCGCCGGCAACCGAAAACCCGCGATTTCCCGTAAATCCCATCGGCCCGTATAGTCGAATGTATACAAAGAAAGTAAGCAGGGAGTAAACTCATTTCCCGAACGATTTTTAAAATTATTTTTTCACCACTAAAACCCATGAGACTTGTAGTTTTCAAAAATATTTTCATTTTTGATGAGACGCCGAATGAAAGCAGTTTAATCGCCGGCAACCGAAAACCCGCGATTTCCCGTAAATCCCATCCCGTATAGTCGAATGTATACAAAGAAAGTAAGCAGGGAGTAAACTCATTTCCCGAACGATTTTTAAAATTATTTTTTCACCACTAAAACCCATGAGACTTGTAGTTTTCAAAAATATTTTCATTTTTGATGAGACGCCGAATGAAAGCAGTTTAATCGCCGGCAACCGAAAACCCGCGATTTCCCGTAAATCCCGGATCGGCCCGTATAGTCGAATGTATACAAAGAAAGTAAGCAGGGAGTAAACTCATTTCCCGAACGATTTTTAAAATTATTTTTTCACCACTAAAACCCATGAGACTTGTAGTTTTCAAAAATATTTTCATTTTTGATGAGACGCCGAATGAAAGCAGTTTAATCGCCGGCAACCGAAAACCCGCGATTTCCCGTAAATCCCGTATAGTCGAATGTATACAAAGAAAGTAAGCAGGGAGTAAACTCATTTCCCGAACGATTTTTAAAATTATTTTTTCACCACTAAAACCCATGAGACTTGTAGTTTTCAAAAATATTTTCATTTTTGATGAGACGCCGAATGAAAGCAGTTTAATCGCCGGCAACCGAAAACCCGCGATTTCCCGTAAATCCCGTATAGTCGAATGTATACAAAGAAAGTAAGCAGGGAGTAAACTCATTTCCCGAACGATTTTTAAAATTATTTTTTCACCACTAAAACCCATGAGACTTGTAGTTTTCAAAAATATTTTCATTTTTGATGAGACGCCGAATGAAAGCAGTTTAATCGCCGGCAACCGAAAACCCGCGATTTCCCGTAAATCCCGTATAGTCGAATGTATACAAAGAAAGTAAGCAGGGAGTAAACTCATTTCCCGAACGATTTTTAAAATTATTTTTTCACCACTAAAACCCATGAGACTTGTAGTTTTCAAAAATATTTTCATTTTTGATGAGACGCCGAATGAAAGCAGTTTAATCGCCGGCAACCGAAAACCCGCGATTTCCCAAATCCCGATCGGCCCGTATAGTCGAATGTATACAAAGAAAGTAAGCAGGGAGTAAACTCATTTCCCGAACGATTTTTAAAATTATTTTTTCACCACTAAAACCCATGAGACTTGTAGTTTTCAAAAATATTTTCATTTTTGATGAGACGCCGAATGAAAGCAGTTTAATCGCCGGCAACCGAAAACCCGCGATTTCCCGTAAAATCCCGTATAGTCGAATGTATACAAAGAAAGTAAGCAGGGAGTAAACTCATTTCCCGAACGATTTTTAAAATTATTTTTTCACCACTAAAACCCATGAGACTTGTAGTTTTCAAAAATATTTTCATTTTTGATGAGACGCCGAATGAAAGCAGTTTAATCGCCGGCAACCGAAAACCCGCGATTTCCCGTAAATCCCGTATAGTCGAATGTATACAAAGAAAGTAAGCAGGGAGTAAACTCATTTCCCGAACGATTTTTAAAATTATTTTTTCACCACTAAAACCCATGAGACTTGTAGTTTTCAAAAATATTTTCATTTTTGATGAGACGCCGAATGAAAGCAGTTTAATCGCCGGCAACCGAAAACCCGCGATTTCCCGTAAATCCCATCGGCCCGTATAGTCGAATGTATACAAAGAAAGTAAGCAGGGAGTAAACTCATTTCCCGAACGATTTTTAAAATTATTTTTTCACCACTAAAACCCATGAGACTTGTAGTTTTCAAAAATATTTTCATTTTTGATGAGACGCCGAATGAAAGCAGTTTAATCGCCGGCAACCGAAAACCCGCGATTTCCCGTAAATCCCGTATAGTCGAATGTATACAAAGAAAGTAAGCAGGGAGTAAACTCATTTCCCGAACGATTTTTAAAATTATTTTTTCACCACTAAAACCCATGAGACTTGTAGTTTTCAAAAATATTTTCATTTTTGATGAGACGCCGAATGAAAGCAGTTTAATCGCCGGCAACCGAAAACCCGCGATTTCCCGTAAATCCCGGATCGGCCCGTATAGTCGAATGTATACAAAGAAAGTAAGCAGGGAGTAAACTCATTTCCCGAACGATTTTTAAAATTATTTTTTCACCACTAAAACCCATGAGACTTGTAGTTTTCAAAATATTTTCATTTTTGATGAGACGCCGAATGAAAGCAGTTTAATCGCCGGCAACCGAAAACCCGCGATTTCCCGTAAATCCCGTATAGTCGAATGTATACAAAGAAAGTAAGCAGGGAGTAAACTCATTTCCCGAACGATTTTTAAAATTATTTTTTCACCACTAAAACCCATGAGACTTGTAGTTTTCAAAAATATTTTCATTTTTGATGAGACCGAATGAAAGCAGTTTAATCGCCGGCAACCGAAAACCCGCGATTTCCCGTAAATCCCGTATAGTCGAATGTATACAAAGAAAGTAAGCAGGGAGTAAACTCATTTCCCGAACGATTTTTAAAATTATTTTTTCACCACTAAAACCCATGAGACTTGTAGTTTTCAAAAATATTTTCATTTTTGATGAGACGCCGAATGAAAGCAGTTTAATCGCCGGCAACCGAAAACCCGCGATTTCCCGTAAATCCGGATCCCGTATAGTCGAATGTATACAAAGAAAGTAAGCAGGGAGTAAACTCATTTCCCGAACGATTTTTAAAATTATTTTTTCACCACTAAAACCCATGAGACTTGTAGTTTTCAAAAATATTTTCATTTTTGATGAGACGCCGAATGAAAGCAGTTTAATCGCCGGCAACCGAAAACCCGCGATTTCCCGTAAATCCCGGGTCGGCCCGTATAGTCGAATGTATACAAAGAAAGTAAGCAGGGAGTAAACTCATTTCCCGAACGATTTTTAAAATTATTTTTTCACCACTAAAACCCATGAGACTTGTAGTTTTCAAAAATATTTTCATTTTTGATGAGACGCCGAATGAAAGCAGTTTAATCGCCGGCAACCGAAAACCCGCGATTTCCCGTAAATCCCGTATAGTCGAATGTATACAAAGAAAGTAAGCAGGGAGTAAACTCATTTCCCGAACGATTTTTAAAATTATTTTTTCACCACTAAAACCCATGAGACTTGTAGTTTTCAAAAATATTTTCATTTTTGATGAGACGCCGAATGAAAGCAGTTTAATCGCCGGCAACCGAAAACCCGCGATTTCCCGTAAATCCATCGGCCCGTATAGTCGAATGTATACAAAGAAAGTAAGCAGGAGTAAACTCATTTCCCGAACGATTTTTAAAATTATTTTTTCACCACTAAAACCCATGAGACTTGTAGTTTTCAAAAATATTTTCATTTTTGATGAGACGCCGAATGAAAGCAGTTTAATCGCCGGCAACCGAAAACCCGCGATTTCCCGTAAATCGGCCCGTATAGTCGAATGTATACAAAGAAAGTAAGCAGGAGTAAACTCATTTCCCGAACGATTTTTAAAATTATTTTTTCACCACTAAAACCCATGAGACTTGTAGTTTTCAAAAATATTTTCATTTTTGATGAGACGCCGAATGAAAGCAGTTTAATCGCCGGCAACCGAAAACCCGCGATTTCCCGTAAATCCCGTATAGTCGAATGTATACAAAGAAAGTAAGCAGGGAGTAAACTCATTTCCCGAACGATTTTTAAAATTATTTTTTCACCACTAAAACCCATGAGACTTGTAGTTTTCAAAAATATTTTCATTTTTGATGAGACGCCGAATGAAAGCAGTTTAATCGCCGGCAACCGAAAACCCGCGATTTCCCGTAAATCCCGGATCGGCCCGTATAGTCGAATGTATACAAAGAAAGTAAGCAGGAGTAAACTCATTTCCCGAACGATTTTTAAAATTATTTTTTCACCACTAAAACCCATGAGACTTGTAGTTTTCAAAAATATTTTCATTTTTGATGAGACGCCGAATGAAAGCAGTTTAATCGCCGGCAACCGAAAACCCGCGATTTCCCGTAAATCCCGTATAGTCGAATGTATACAAAGAAAGTAAGCAGGGAGTAAACTCATTTCCCGAACGATTTTTAAAATTATTTTTTCACCACTAAAACCCATGAGACTTGTAGTTTTCAAAAATATTTTCATTTTTGATGAGACGCCGAATGAAAGCAGTTTAATCGCCGGCAACCGAAAACCCGCGATTTCCCGTAAATCCCGTATAGTCGAATGTATACAAAGAAAGTAAGCAGGGAGTAAACTCATTTCCCGAACGATTTTTAAAATTATTTTTTCACCACTAAAACCCATGAGACTTGTAGTTTTCAAAATATTTTCATTTTTGATGAGACGCCGAATGAAAGCAGTTTAATCGCCGGCAACCGAAAACCCGCGATTTCCCGTAAATCCCGTATAGTCGAATGTATACAAAGAAAGTAAGCAGGGAGTAAACTCATTTCCCGAACGATTTTTAAAATTATTTTTTCACCACTAAAACCCATGAGACTTGTAGTTTTCAAAAATATTTTCATTTTTGATGAGACGCCGAATGAAAGCAGTTTAATCGCCGGCAACCGAAAACCCGCGATTTCCCGTAAATCCCGGATCGGCCCGTATAGTCGAATGTATACAAAGAAAGTAAGCAGGGAGTAAACTCATTTCCCGAACGATTTTTAAAATTATTTTTTCACCACTAAAACCCATGAGACTTGTAGTTTTCAAAAATATTTTCATTTTTGATGAGACGCCGAATGAAAGCAGTTTAATCGCCGGCAACCGAAAACCCGCGATTTCCCGTAAATCCCTCGGCCCGTATAGTCGAATGTATACAAAGAAAGTAGCAGGGAGTAAACTCATTTCCCGAACGATTTTTAAAATTATTTTTTCACCACTAAAACCCATGAGACTTGTAGTTTTCAAAAATATTTTCATTTTTGATGAGACGCCGAATGAAAGCAGTTTAATCGCCGGCAACCGAAAACCCGCGATTTCCCGTAAATCCCGTATAGTCGAATGTATACAAAGAAAGTAAGCAGGGAGTAAACTCATTTCCCGAACGATTTTTAAAATTATTTTTTCACCACTAAAACCCATGAGACTTGTAGTTTTCAAAAATATTTTCATTTTTGATGAGACGCCGAATGAAAGCAGTTTAATCGCCGGCAACCGAAAACCCGCGATTTCCCGTAAATCCCGGATCGGCCCGTATAGTCGAATGTATACAAAGAAAGTAAGCAGGGAGTAAACTCATTTCCCGAACGATTTTTAAAATTATTTTTTCACCACTAAAACCCATGAGACTTGTAGTTTTCAAAAATATTTTCATTTTTGATGAGACGCCGAATGAAAGCAGTTTAATCGCCGGCAACCGAAAACCCGCGATTTCCCGTAAATCCCGTATAGTCGAATGTATACAAAGAAAGTAAGCAGGGAGTAAACTCATTTCCCGAACGATTTTTAAAATTATTTTTTCACCACTAAAACCCATGAGACTTGTAGTTTTCAAAAATATTTTCATTTTTGATGAGACGCCGAATGAAAGCAGTTTAATCGCCGGCAACCGAAAACCCGCGATTTCCCGTAAATCCCGTATAGTCGAATGTATACAAAGAAAGTAAGCAGGGAGTAAACTCATTTCCCGAACGATTTTTAAAATTATTTTTTCACCACTAAAACCCATGAGACTTGTAGTTTTCAAAAATATTTTCATTTTTGATGAGACGCCGAATGAAAGCAGTTTAATCGCCGGCAACCGAAAACCCGCGATTTCCCGTAAATCCCATCGGCCCGTATAGTCGAATGTATACAAAGAAAGTAAGCAGGGAGTAAACTCATTTCCCGAACGATTTTTAAAATTATTTTTTCACCACTAAAACCCATGAGACTTGTAGTTTTCAAAAATATTTTCATTTTTGATGAGACGCCGAATGAAAGCAGTTTAATCGCCGGCAACCGAAAACCCGCGATTTCCCGTAAATCCCGTATAGTCGAATGTATACAAAGAAAGTAAGCAGGGAGTAAACTCATTTCCCGAACGATTTTTAAAATTTTTTTTCACCACTAAAACCCATGAGACTTGTAGTTTTCAAAAATATTTTCATTTTTGATGAGACGCCGAATGAAAGCAGTTTAATCGCCGGCAACCGAAAACCCGCGATTTCCCGTAAATCCCGTATAGTCGAATGTATACAAAGAAAGTAAGCAGGGAGTAAACTCATTTCCCGAACGATTTTTAAAATTATTTTTTCACCACTAAAACCCATGAGACTTGTAGTTTTCAAAAATATTTTCATTTTTGATGAGACGCCGAATGAAAGCAGTTTAATCGCCGGCAACCGAAAACCCGCGATTTCCCGTAAATCCCGTATAGTCGAATGTATACAAAGAAAGTAAGCAGGGAGTAAACTCATTTCCCGAACGATTTTTAAAATTATTTTTTCACCACTAAAACCCATGAGACTTGTAGTTTTCAAAAATATTTTCATTTTTGATGAGACGCCGAATGAAAGCAGTTTAATCGCCGGCAACCGAAAACCCGCGATTTCCCGTAAATCCCGTATAGTCGAATGTATACAAAGAAAGTAAGCAGGGAGTAAACTCATTTCCCGAACGATTTTTAAAATTATTTTTTCACCACTAAAACCCATGAGACTTGTAGTTTTCAAAAATATTTTCATTTTTGATGAGACGCCGAATGAAAGCAGTTTAATCGCCGGCAACCGAAAACCCGCGATTTCCCGTAAATCCCGTATAGTCGAATGTATACAAAGAAAGTAAGCAGGGAGTAAACTCATTTCCCGAACGATTTTTAAAATTATTTTTTCACCACTAAAACCCATGAGACTTGTAGTTTTCAAAAATATTTTCATTTTTGATGAGACGCCGAATGAAAGCAGTTTAATCGCCGGCAACCGAAAACCCGCGATTTCCCGTAAATCCCGTATAGTCGAATGTATACAAAGAAAGTAAGCAGGGAGTAAACTCATTTCCCGAACGATTTTTAAAATTATTTTTTCACCACTAAAACCCATGAGACTTGTAGTTTTCAAAAATATTTTCATTTTTGATGAGACGCCGAATGAAAGCAGTTTAATCGCCGGCAACCGAAAACCCGCGATTTCCCGTAAATCCCGTATAGTCGAATGTATACAAAGAAAGTAAGCAGGGAGTAAACTCATTTCCCGAACGATTTTTAAAATTATTTTTTCACCACTAAAACCCATGAGACTTGTAGTTTTCAAAAATATTTTCATTTTTGATGAGACGCCGAATGAAAGCAGTTTAATCGCCGGCAACCGAAAACCCGCGATTTCCCGTAAATCCCGGATCGGCCCGTATAGTCGAATGTATACAAAGAAAGTAAGCAGGGAGTAAACTCATTTCCCGAACGATTTTTAAAATTATTTTTTCACCACTAAAACCCATGAGACTTGTAGTTTTCAAAAATATTTTCATTTTTGATGAGACGCCGAATGAAAGCAGTTTAATCGCCGGCAACCAAAACTCATTTCCCGAACAATTTTTAAAATTATTTTTTCACCACTAAAACCCATGAGACTTGTAGTTTTCAAAAATATTTTCATTTTTGATGAGACGCCGAATGAAAGCAGTTTAATCGCCGGCAACCGAAAACCCGCGATTTCCCGTAAATCCCGGCTCGGCCCGTATAGTCGAATGTATACAAAGAAAGTAAGCAGGGAGTAAACTCATTTCCCGAACGATTTTTAAAATTATTTTTTCACCACTAAAACCCATGAGACTTGTAGTTTTCAAAAATATTTTCATTTTTGATGAGACGCCGAATGAAAGCAGTTTAATCGCCGGCAACCGAAAACCCGCGATTTCCCGTAAATCCCGTATAGTCGAATGTATACAAAGAAAGTAAGCAGGGAGTAAACTCATTTCCCGAACGATTTTTAAAATTATTTTTTCACCACTAAAACCCATGAGACTTGTAGTTTTCAAAAATATTTTCATTTTTGATGAGACGCCGAATGAAAGCAGTTTAATCGCCGGCAACCGAAAACCCGCGATTTCCCGTAAATCCCGTATAGTCGAATGTATACAAAGAAAGTAAGCAGGGAGTAAACTCATTTCCCGAACGATTTTTAAAATTATTTTTTCACCACTAAAACCCATGAGACTTGTAGTTTTCAAAAATATTTTCATTTTTGATGAGACGCCGAATGAAAGCAGTTTAATCGCCGGCAACCGAAAACCCGCGATTTCCCGTAAATCCCGTATAGTCGAATGTATACAAAGAAAGTAAGCAGGGAGTAAACTCATTTCCCGAACGATTTTTAAAATTATTTTTTCACCACTAAAACCCATGAGACTTGTAGTTTTCAAAAATATTTTCATTTTTGATGAGACGCCGAATGAAAGCAGTTTAATCGCCGGCAACCGAAAACCCGCGATTTCCCGTAAATCCCGGTCGGCCCGTATAGTCGAATGTATACAAAGAAAGTAAGCAGGGAGTAAACTCATTTCCCGAACGATTTTTAAAATTATTTTTTCACCACTAAAACCCATGAGACTTGTAGTTTTCAAAAATATTTTCATTTTTGATGAGACGCCGAATGAAAGCAGTTTAATCGCCGGCAACCGAAAACCCATTTCCCGTAAATCCAAAAGTACAAGTAATTATTTAAATTATTTTTTTCACCACTAAAACCCATGAGACTTGTAGTTTTCAAAAATATTTTCATTTTTGATGAGACGCCGAATGAAAGCAGTTTAATCGCCGGCAACCGAAAACCCGCGATTTCCCGTAAATCCCGTCGGCCGTATAGTCGAATGTATACAAAGAAAGTAAGCAGGGAGTAAACTCATTTCCCGAACGATTTTTAAAATTATTTTTTCACCACTAAAACCCATGAGACTTGTAGTTTTCAAAAATTTTCATTTTTGATGAGACGCCGAATGAAAGCAGTTTAATCGCCGGCAACCGAAAACCCGCGATTTCCCGTAAATCCCGTATAGTCGAATGTATACAAAGAAAGTAAGCAGGGAGTAAACTCATTTCCCGAACGATTTTTAAAATTATTTTTTCACCACTAAAACCCATGAGACTTGTAGTTTTCAAAAATATTTTCATTTTTGATGAGACGCCGAATGAAAGCAGTTTAATCGCCGGCAACCGAAAACCCGCGATTTCCCGTAAATCCCGTATAGTCGAATGTATACAAAGAAAGTAAGCAGGGAGTAAACTCATTTCCCGAACGATTTTTAAAATTATTTTTTCACCACTAAAACCCATGAGACTTGTAGTTTTCAAAAATATTTTCATTTTTGATGAGACGCCGAATGAAAGCAGTTTAATCGCCGGCAACCGAAAACCCGCGATTTCCCGTAAATCCCGTATAGTCGAATGTATACAAAGAAAGTAAGCAGGGAGTAAACTCATTTCCCGAACGATTTTTAAAATTATTTTTTCACCACTAAAACCCATGAGACTTGTAGTTTTCAAAAATATTTTCATTTTTGATGAGACGCCGAATGAAAGCAGTTTAATCGCCGGCAACCGAAAACCCGCGATTTCCCGTAAATCCCGGATCGGCCGTATAGTCGAATGTATACAAAGAAAGTAAGCAGGGAGTAAACTCATTTCCCGAACGATTTTTAAAATTATTTTTTCACCACTAAAACCCATGAGACTTGTAGTTTTCAAAAATATTTTCATTTTTGATGAGACGCCGAATGAAAGCAGTTTAATCGCCGGCAACCGAAAACCCGCGATTTCCCGTAAATCCCGTATAGTCGAATGTATACAAAGAAAGTAAGCAGGGAGTAAACTCATTTCCCGAACGATTTTTAAAATTATTTTTTCACCACTAAAACCCATGAGACTTGTAGTTTTCAAAAATATTTTCATTTTTGATGAGACGCCGAATGAAAGCAGTTTAATCGCCGGCAACCGAAAACCCGCGATTTCCCGTAAATCCCGTATAGTCGAATGTATACAAAGAAAGTAAGCAGGGAGTAAACTCATTTCCCGAACGATTTTTAAAATTATTTTTTCACCACTAAAACCCATGAGACTTGTAGTTTTCAAAAATATTTTCATTTTTGATGAGACGCCGAATGAAAGCAGTTTAATCGCCGGCAACCGAAAACCCGCGATTTCCCGTAAATCCGGTCGGCCCGTATAGTCGAATGTATACAAAGAAAGTAAGCAGGGAGTAAACTCATTTCCCGAACGATTTTTAAAATTATTTTTTCACCACTAAAACCCATGAGACTTGTAGTTTTCAAAAATATTTTCATTTTTGATGAGACGCCGAATGAAAGCAGTTTAATCGCCGGCAACCGAAAACCCGCGATTTCCCGTAAATCCCGATAGTCGAATGTATACAAAGAAAGTAAGCAGGGAGTAAACTCATTTCCCGAACGATTTTTAAAATTATTTTTTCACCACTAAAACCCATGAGACTTGTAGTTTTCAAAAAATTTTCATTTTTGATGAGACGCCGAATGAAAGCAGTTTAATCGCCGGCAACCGAAAACCCGCGATTTCCCGTAAATCCCGTATAGTCGAATGTATACAAAGAAAGTAAGCAGGGAGTAAACTCATTTCCCGAACGATTTTTAAAATTATTTTTTCACCACTAAAACCCATGAGACTTGTAGTTTTCAAAAATATTTTCATTTTTGATGAGACGCCGAATGAAAGCAGTTTAATCGCCGGCAACCGAAAACCCGCGATTTCCCGTAAATCCCGGATCGGCCCGTATAGTCGAATGTATACAAAGAAAGTAAGCAGGGAGTAAACTCATTTCCCGAACGATTTTTAAAATTATTTTTTCACCACTAAAACCCATGAGACTTGTAGTTTTCAAAAATATTTTCATTTTTGATGAGACGCCGAATGAAAGCAGTTTAATCGCCGGCAACCGAAAACCCGCGATTTCCCGTAAATCCCGTATAGTCGAATGTATACAAAGAAAGTAAGCAGGGAGTAAACTCATTTCCCGAACGATTTTTAAAATTATTTTTTCACCACTAAAACCCATGAGACTTGTAGTTTTCAAAAATATTTTCATTTTTGATGAGACGCCGAATGAAAGCAGTTTAATCGCCGGCAACCGAAAACCCGCGATTTCCCGTAAATCCCGTATAGTCGAATGTATACAAAGAAAGTAAGCAGGGAGTAAACTCATTTCCCGAACGATTTTTAAAATTATTTTTTCACCACTAAAACCCATGAGACTTGTAGTTTTCAAAAATATTTTCATTTTTGATGAGACGCCGAATGAAAGCAGTTTAATCGCCGGCAACCGAAAACCCGCGATTTCCCGTAAATCCCGGATCGGCCCGTATAGTCGAATGTATACAAAGAAAGTAAGCAGGGAGTAAACTCATTTCCCGAACGATTTTTAAAATTATTTTTTCACCACTAAAACCCATGAGACTTGTAGTTTTCAAAAATATTTTCATTTTTGATGAGACGCCGAATGAAAGCAGTTTAATCGCCGGCAACCGAAAACCCGCGATTTCCCGTAAATCCCGTATAGTCGAATGTATACAAAGAAAGTAAGCAGGGAGTAAACTCATTTCCCGAACGATTTTTAAAATTATTTTTTCACCACTAAAACCCATGAGACTTGTAGTTTTCAAAAATATTTTCATTTTTGATGAGACGCCGAATGAAAGCAGTTTAATCGCCGGCAACCGAAAACCCGCGATTTCCCGTAAATCCTCGGCCCGTATAGTCGAATGTATACAAAGAAAGTAAGCAGGGAGTAAACTCATTTCCCGAACGATTTTTAAAATTATTTTTTTCACCACTAAAACCCATGAGACTTGTAGTTTTCAAAAATATTTTCATTTTTGATGAGACGCCGAATGAAAGCAGTTTAATCGCCGGCAACCGAAAACCCGCGATTTCCCGTAAATCCCGTATAGTCGAATGTATACAAAGAAAGTAAGCAGGGAGTAAACTCATTTCCCGAACGATTTTTAAAATTATTTTTTCACCACTAAAACCCATGAGACTTGTAGTTTTCAAAAATATTTTCATTTTTGATGAGACGCCGAATGAAAGCAGTTTAATCGCCGGCAACCGAAAACCCGCGATTTCCCGTAAATCCCGTATAGTCGAATGTATACAAAGAAAGTAAGCAGGGAGTAAACTCATTTCCCGAACGATTTTTAAAATTATTTTTTCACCACTAAAACCCATGAGACTTGTAGTTTTCAAAAATATTTTCATTTTTGATGAGACGCCGAATGAAAGCAGTTTAATCGCCGGCAACCGAAAACCCGCGATTTCCCGTAAATCCCGTATAGTCGAATGTATACAAAGAAAGTAAGCAGGGAGTAAACTCATTTCCCGAACGATTTTTAAAATTATTTTTTCACCACTAAAACCCATGAGACTTGTAGTTTTCAAAAATATTTTCATTTTTGATGAGACGCCGAATGAAAGCAGTTTAATCGCCGGCAACCGAAAACCCGCGATTTCCCGTAAATCCCGGTCGGCCCGTATAGTCGAATGTATACAAAGAAAGTAAGCAGGGAGTAAACTCATTTCCCGAACGATTTTTAAAATTATTTTTTCACCACTAAAACCCATGAGACTTGTAGTTTTCAAAAATATTTTCATTTTTGATGAGACGCCGAATGAAAGCAGTTTAATCGCCGGCAACCGAAAACCCGCGATTTCCCGTAAATCCGGGACGCCCGTATAGTCGAATGTATACAAAGAAAGTAAGCAGGGAGTAAACTCATTTCCCGAACGATTTTTAAAATTATTTTTTCACCACTAAAACCCATGAGACTTGTAGTTTTCAAAAAATTTTCATTTTTGATGAGACGCCGAATGAAAGCAGTTTAATCGCCGGCAACCGAAAACCCGCGATTTCCCGTAAATCCCGGATCGGCCCGTATAGTCGAATGTATACAAAGAAAGTAAGCAGGGAGTAAACTCATTTCCCGAACGATTTTTAAAATTATTTTTTCACCACTAAAACCCATGAGACTTGTAGTTTTCAAAAATATTTTCATTTTTGATGAGACGCCGAATGAAAGCAGTTTAATCGCCGGCAACCGAAAACCCGCGATTTCCCGTAAATCCCGTATAGTCGAATGTATACAAAGAAAGTAAGCAGGGAGTAAACTCATTTCCCGAACGATTTTTAAAATTATTTTTTCACCACTAAAACCCATGAGACTTGTAGTTTTCAAAAATATTTTCATTTTTGATGAGACGCCGAATGAAAGCAGTTTAATCGCCGGCAACCGAAAACCCGCGATTTCCCGTAAATCCCGTATAGTCGAATGTATACAAAGAAAGTAAGCAGGCAGTAAACTCATTTCCCGAACGATTTTTAAAATTATTTTTTCACCACTAAAACCCATGAGACTTGTAGTTTTCAAAAATATTTTCATTTTTGATGAGACGCCGAATGAAAGCAGTTTAATCGCCGGCAACCGAAAACCCGC
>JASGCC010002452.1:0-28315 GCA_030067915.1 Hydractinia echinata
ATTTGGAAAACTAGAGAAAAAACTCGGATTATAAGCATTCTCTGTATCAGTGAAATTACAGCTTTTCCTCTTGTATACAAAGTAATATGACCATATCTATAAAACTTAATGTGAACTCAAAATGCGAAGGTCATGGGGAACATTTTCCGGGTTCAATGGAACCTTCGTTCAGTGTGATTATGCTTTAGATTTTATTTAGTTCTCCAAAAAAAATCCCTTTTTAAAAAAAGAGCATGGTAAATTCTTTATTCATTAAAATGCAAATTATTTAATTAATTGAAAGCAAATTTGATGTAAAAAATACACAAAAGGAGTAAAATTCTAAAATAAATCAGCCTTAAAGACTGGAATCATGTTTAAAGTCGTAACTGTCTTATATTTTATAGGGAATATAGAAATTATATGTATACACAATATATAAAAAGTTATATATTTTCAAAATAAAAAAAAATAAAAAAAAAAAAAAAAAAAAAAAAAAAAAAAAAAAAAAAAAAAAAAAAAAAAAAAAAAAATAAAAAAAAAAAAAAAAAAATTTTTTATAAAAAAAAACTGGAGAAAACATTGCTCTTATTTGTTTATTTCCCATTTTTAAAACCTTTTTGTTTTAAAAATTACACTTTTTATTTAAAATGATGTGTTGGGGGAAACGGGTATCAAAATAACTAAAGAAGCATGTTTGAACGGTTAAATGACATGTTAACAATTTGTAAATAAAACTCATTGTTTAATTTTGTTTAGCTTACACCATATATCAATTCTTATTGAACCTCTACTTTATAGGAGATGAAACAAAAATAAGAGTTGCTAATGGCGATATCCTTTTAGCTTGAGGTTACTATTGGAAAATTCTGATTGTTTTCTTTGAAACAGCGAGAGATGTGGTGACTAGAATCTAGGGGCACAGGTTTTTTGACAAAATCCAAGTTGAAAAAACATTTTCCTAACAAATTTTGCATTGAGATCCCGCGATCAGAAAGGGGCCCAGGGACGGATAAAAAGACAGCTTTAACCTATTCGGTCCGGGAGTGTGGGGGCGTGTGGCGATGGATTCCGCCCCTGACGGTGTTTTTTTTAATAACTCCTTATTGTTATGTTATATGGCTATGAAACTTACTGAGTTTCAATATTTATCTATTAGACACCTGCATGCCAAATATTTAGGTCCCATACCTTTTAGAGGCTTTGATATTGGCCATTACTCGAAACTACCCCTAAAAATCTCTATGAAATCCTTATAATGGGGAAATTTAATAACTCCAGTTAGGATTATCCTTAGAACTTGAAACTTGCAACACAACTTTGTTTTATTAAGAAGAATCATATTGCATAATTTGGACACGTGATTAATCCGATTTTCCGATTTTGTCGGATTTTCAGGCAATTTTTGGCAATTTCTTATGTGGATCCACGTAAAAACCGGAAAATATGTTAAATAACTTTTATTTAGCTTTCCGAAACTTCAAACAGAATGCAAAAATTCGCTGTGGAACAAAAGTAATTAAATTTTAAGCAGATAGTGGCATATTTAACAAATTTCAAACCTCTGATGACATCACAGAAAATGTGCTGACGCAAGCAAAAATTTATTGCTGCCATTTTGTTCCTTTTATGACGTACTATAAGTGTGCCAAGTTTGAATCAATTTGAACAACCCTATGAAAAGTTATTGAGGGGGGGGGGGGCGGATCCCCCCCCCCCCGGTCATAATATGTTCGTAAAACCCCGGATCGAATAGGGTTAAATAATAGACTTTTCACCAGGAAAATTAGTGCTTTTCTGCATTCTTATGTCTCTGTTTCTTAAAAAAAATAAAGTTTGAGAATATGCAACACTGGGTAAAACGTCATTGTACAAGACATTGTACAATCAGCATGCTCTGATTGGTCGAAAATGAATATAATTATTTAAAAAGACAAGGATTGCCAATCTAAGACAAACTACACCAATAGTTATATTAGATTTATAGGGTAACTGTGACCATACAGCAAACTTAAATTTGACAGCAAAAAAGGTAAAAGGGAAGGAGCTTATGTTTGTTATTTAGGCGTAAATAAAATTCTGTTTGAACACTTTATGTACACGATACTAAAAAGAATTAAATATTATACAGAAACACGAAAAAAACAATATCGAGAGGTATAAAATTCTTCCTATTTGAACTTTGTTAAGCCCTGCCAAATTTATTTTTGCATTTTTATTTTATTAAAAAAAAACCGGGAAACAATCAAAAGCCATCTGACTCGCTGTTTTGAAGGCGCGTAATCACCCTTATCGAAAAAAATTAACATAATACATTGTTTTTATTTATTTCAAAGTTCAGACGGAGTTATGACTTTCCTGAAAATTTAAAACTTACTAGAAATGGAAATAATGGTCCTTTAATATCTTGGATTTATTGTTGTTGTTTTCCAGCCACCATATTTAACGATCATGCTGATCTTTTATTCCCGTCTAATAAGTGGGCGGTCGCAAAATGTTCGTGTGAAACCATAGGTAAACAAACGGCCTTAACTTTAAATAAGCACTGAGATGGAGTTCGATAAAATTCGCCATTATGATAGGCTCCGTTCACGCTGTTCTTTTTGGCTTGTTTTTTCTTTGTAAGACATAGCATCAAAAAATGGAAAGAAATTTTATCCCAGAATTTCTATTGGAAAGGTGTCACTTTCTCCACTTAGATTTAATTTTCTCTTTATTCTATTCTCCATTGTTTTTGGAGACCAGAGACAAAACAAAACAGAAAGAAGAAATCACAGCATTGTCTCGTGGTTATTAATTATGATAATTAATGCTTATCACGCTCTTTCTTTTTTTATTAGCATGATCGGAATTATTGAATATTATAAGCAAAAAAACCCAACGGGGGAGAATGCTCATTGTGATAGTTGAAGATAGTTAAAGCACTAGAGATAATTAAATTTAGAGCATAAAAGGGGAATTCTGAAAATTTAGGTATTCTAATTGTCTAGATCTGATACTGTCTCCATAAGGAAACGACTAACTGTTTGAACAAAGGAAAATAATCAAAAAGTTAGGCGAAGCTGTCTTCAGAAACAACAAGAAGAGGTCGGTGTTGCAAAGAAGTTTGATTTCAGTAAGTTAAAACGTTTAAATAATAAAGAATAACACAGAAACTTCAATTGATTTATCTGATTTATCATGTTCGAAACTTTGTTGATACATTTATAAAAGCATTACAATGGAAACACAGCTAAAGATGCTCTCCCTCATTCATTATTTTTTCTGTAATGGCATGAATCCAGCAACCATGTGATCGATTTTGCCGTGCGTTTATTATCGCATAATTCGTGCAATGACGGTTCTGTAGGCGAAGAGAAATTGGGGTGAGTTTGTTATTTCTATGAAACATTTCAACATGTTCTGGTTGTCAGTTTTCAATAAAATTTTCAAGATAATGTTTTCTCATGTATATATATCTTTCAATTTTTACAATAAAAGAGGCACCTCAAAAAAATTTGCCAACAGGGTTGATTGCGCCTTTAACTGTTTTGAAATTCGAACTGTTTTTTATAAATATCGATATAAAAATGTGAGTCTAGAAAAAGTGTGGCTTCTTCTTGAACTATGGCAAATTTGGCATACAATTTGGCATACAAAAAAATTGAACCCAGCTACCTTAACAAAAATGAAACCACTTTCACTTTGTTGCGACATGACAATATTAACAACAGACCTCAATGAGAGAAGATAATAGTGGAGAAAAAAACAATTTCTATAAATCTATAAATAAGCATATGTGGTCCTTCTTTTTTTGCCTGTCAGGATACGAGTGCATTATACAGATCTCTTTACTTTATTATAGTAATAAGGGTCCCTAATGGTGTCAAAAAAATGTGAACTGTGGGAAAAATTGATATGTAATTGACCCTAATTTGTTTTAATGATTTCTATGAATGTTGTATATGCAAACGTATCTCTATGTAAATGTCTGTCACAGCAAAACTTGTCTATAGACGAGTTTCAATGCCTATGTTTTAACAGGATTCTTGCACTTATGGGGAAAAATCAGAAAAATTGACAGACAAAAAAATGCCAAATTATGGTTAAAAACATTTGTACTGTGGCTACTAGCATACACTAGCATCTTTTCACCGATATATGTTCTAAATCTAAACTACATGCAAGCTATATATATTTTAATTTCAAGATCAAAAAATACCCCTACCTGAAAATAAAGTGTGGAATGGAGTGTCCCACGGCTTACTTGCATAAGAGGTCTGGGGATTATAAACAACAAGGGTCAGGATATGAAACTTGTCTAAATAACTAAAAGCTTTTTCATTTTTAGCTATTTAGAAAATTTGCATTGATATTGATTGATATTTATCCACTTAGCACGGTCTGAATTTCACATAATATTGCCTTTGGTTAAGGACAAGCACAGACTATTTGTGCTGCCAAAAAGCTTATATCAAAAACTAAAAAAGAAACAAATCAAAATAGCAAAATTTTGTTTTCAGTAGAAACCAAATATGCATTTCTATGTGTAAAGCTTCCTTTTGGGGTACAGAAATCTCTGAAATTTTTCTCCAGCCCTCCTTCAGATAGCTGGCTAGAGCTCACTACTGACACCAAGCAACAAGCCACCAAAAAGCTACCTACCCACTAACGGAGATCGTTGGCTTTAAAAGACATGACAAAGGGTAAAAGGGGCACAGGGCAAAGGGCAAAAAAACTTTTCCATTAACAAGTTCAGTATACAATGAGTTTGACAATAAGGAAAAACACATGACAAAGACAATTTCAAGAACACTTCAGCTAGCTACAATTTTTATCTAATATTTTCCAGTATCTCAGCCATTTTAAGACAGGCGCAAGCGCAGTGAAACAGTAAATAATGCACGGTTAATGATGGAGAGTATCTCGCTCAAATCTTTTGCGCTCTCCTCCCTTAAAAAAAGGGAAGGAAGGTTTTTGACCAACGGGGCCAAGCAAAATAGCTTCCCCAGTCAAAGATATTTAATTTAGGCATTTAGGTGCTAAATAATTTATGGGAATAGAGTCATTGTAGTTCATTGTCTAGCCCTGCTTTTGATCGGCATTATTTGGAATGTTTCAAGACGTCAGTAGAATTTTTCGCTGCATGCAGAGATAAACCGTCTAAAATCTGCGTAAATCGTAAAACCTAGCGAAGATATGCCTTTAAGCTTGCTTCCGACTAACAATCCTCAAAGCGCTAACACCAATGTTAAGCGTCGAGGTTTTCAAATAAAAAAAACACGGTCGGAACGTCTTTCATCATCAATACGAATTTTTAAGCAAATGTTTTAAAAAAAGTACTGCAGAGCTTCACGTGTTCACTTTACGCGTTAACATATTGATGTTAGTCTTACCAAGGAGGTTTAAAGAGGTTTTTTAAAAAACAAGTCTAGTGGGGCTAAGTTTAAGCGGTCCCGACTGTACGAAATTTAGTCTTTATATTAGTTTATATACTGTCTCAATAAAAGAAATTGAAAACTACCAAATGAAATTGAATTGCGTGTAATGCTTTATTCATTTTATTCTTCCATATTGAGAAATTCTCGTGACGGTAGATTTGATGAATTTTGTGCGGACAAATGTTGAACCCGAAAGTACTAGTGATCCACGATATAGTTCATTTCATTAGAAAATTCCTACGACAAGAAGAACACGACAAAATGTTTTTTAAATGTGTTCTAAAAATATATTCTAATTCAGTTTCCTAAGTCTAACGTTCTAGTATCGTCAAGTAGTATTTTGAAATTGTTTTAAACTTTCGTTAATTCGCATCATCATTTTCGGCAAAAGTTCGATATGATTGTCGCAACATTTTACGATACAATTATCGAGTTCTCCTTGAAGTTTCGAGCTATCGGCAGCCGTGGTGTTTGCAGTTATTTTGTCTTGTACATGATCTTGACATTGCTGTGCACAGCGACTTAGTCGATCCTAAAAATATAAATTTGTCCTGGTAAAATGAAAAATACAAATCAGCTTATTATAAAAGTTTTACGTTAAAAAAGAAAATATAGAAACGGCATTTTTGTGTAAATTTATTTATATGCCGCCAGATCTCGCTTTTAGCTATTCGTCAATATTTACTCTCACACACAATATTCTAACTTTATTTAACTTTATTTTTCAAATTCGCTTATTTCATTTGGTTTTATTTACCTTGGTGGTTAGAAATGGCGGGAAAATCGCATGTGGAAGTCGACTGTATCAAAACAACTACTTGTACCACTAAATAGAGTTAAAAGAGTGGATAATAAATGATATTTTGTCTTTACTTGTTGCAGAGTTATAGTCCGTTATTATGATGCTTATTTCAGAAAAACTTCAAAAATTTTAGAATAAATACATAAATTATATTGTCATTGTGGCCCTTAAGGTATACCAAATCTCATTTAGTTTTTCGTCTGTCCAAGCAATTCCTTTATATGGTGAACTATTCGATAAAATATTCAACAAGTGTACTAAAAACAGAATACTTAACGGAATAGTTAAAAGTGTATTGTACCGAAAATTATTGAAGAATTATAACCAGAAGCAAAAAAATAGTTTAGCTACGAATAAAATCAAAACGTTTTAATTTTATTCAGCAATAGTTAAGCAAAGATCAAAGAATAACGACATCCGATAGTACATGTGGCTCCAAATTTAGCAACTTGTACAGAATTATCATTATCGACAGAATGAATGCAGCCAGGAGACCCAGCATAATTTTTCTTACCACCGGGAAATCGGAGTAGTTAAGGTGGGAAAAATTACGCTGGGTCTCAAACGATTTCGTTATGTCTGTTGAATTCAATTTTATTGAGGTCTAAAGATGAAATATTCCTAAAAAATGGCCACGAAAAGTTTTGAACTATTTACGTTCGTCTCCTTACTATTTTTTTTATGCGTTGTATACTTCTGTTGACGTAATACGCAAAAATAGAAATCAGTACACGTATTGCAGCAAAATATATTTTTTTTACGGTCCAAGTGAGGGATTAGTTCAACGTGTTACTATTGAGGAAGAAGATATGCAGCTCACAGTATAAACTTCTTTTTTTATTATTGTCTAGTGTTAAGGATACGGTAACCCCCTGAGACACATACTCAGTATAATTAAAATATCCCCTCTGCTCGCTATATTAACCCTAGCAAATATATATATTCTGAAAGCCGAATAAATTATCTGTAGAATGATGATAAAATATTTCCATAAAAAAAATCCAAAAAGTAGAAAAGAAATTATATACAAAAATTCACCCTTCTAGTTCATTTTGTCGAACACTCCCCTCAGTAAAATTTTTGTTCGTGGAAAAAAATATGATTGCGAAGCTCTTATTCAGCTCTAAAAAACTTTGCTTTTTTTACTCAAAACAACACGTTTTGAGTAAATGTGGGACAATATTCGTGTATGGTTTTCGTCGCGTCGTAATGCTTTTCGTCGTGTCGTATCTTTCTTCGTGGCGTGGTTTTCTTTGACTCGTTATAGTTTTCGTCGTGTCGTATCTTTCTTCGTGGTGTGGTTTTCTTCGCAGCGTAATGGTTTTCGTCGTGGCGTATTACTCTTGTTGGTGTGATCTTATGTTTCGTCGTGTCGTATATGTCACTTCGTGGGGTATTTCACTTTGTGGCGGAATAGTTATGCTTTTTTTACACGGAATTACTAATTTCGTGAAGCTTTTACACAATATATTTCACTTTCTTTCTAGTGGCTTTGGTCTTTCTACTGGGTAGAGCTAGCTATTATTTTTGTCATTTTCTTTTAATAAACGATACATTCTTAGCTATAGATTGAGCTAGCTATACATTTTTAGCATGCTACACTGTATAATCTATTATCTATTTTGTAGTTTAAATGGATTCTGATCAAAATATCAAAAATCAAGTAAACTAACTACATAAACATAAATTATTACATAAAACTCTTACACAACACATAATATTTCTTCATAATCACAAATGTAAAACTAACTTAAAAATAGAATATAATTTTAGCACTAAACTAAAAGTTTTGTTTATTTTACCGCACTTTATTCATGTGACTTGGATTTCTTGTAAGCGCTACACGAGTTTAGCAATTTCGTGTTAAAAAAGCATAAAAATTTTCGCCACGAAGTGAAATACGCCACGAAGTGAAATACGCCACGAAGTGAAATACGCCACGAAGTGAAATACGCCGCAAAGTGAAATACGCCACGAAGTGAAATACGCCACGAAATGAAATACACCGCGACGAACACAAATATGACTTGACGAAACGTACAACCACCCCACAAAGAAAGACACAACGCGACAAAAACCACACCACGAAGAAAGATACGACACGACGAAAACCATACACGAATATTGTCCCATATATAACTCCATAAAAAATATAGCATATTTTGTGTCACAATAGCTGTTTTATGACTGATTTATCTATTTTTAAGCATGATATAGCTCAATAACTTGACATTTCCTCACTTTCTGCGTTAGAAAAAGCAAAGTTTTGTAGCCAAAGATTTAATTGTCGCAACAAACTTGTTTTCGTACAATTTCGACAAGATGGAGGGGAGTGTTCGACAAAAATATATACCGTTACGACTGAAAATTTTATTTCGAAAAAAAGCAAATCAAAGACCTTCGCTTTTACCTGCAAGAATCATGGTTACACCCACTTACACGTTATGAATAATTAATAACTCATGAATATTTTATTTAAAATTAAAGGTAAAGTGTTTTCGCAGAACTATGGGTCTAGTTATTGTTAAACAGACAACAGGATAACATAACATACCAAGATAAAAACAAAAAAAATAAATAAATAAATTTTTATTCGTTCTGCATAACTCTCTTTAATTATCATACAGATTATATATATTTGAGGAATTTTAAACTTTGAGCACACTATTGAAAACACTGAAAGATAAAAAAGATTTTTTTCTCATTTTATCCCTCTTAACAATAAATATTTTTGATTCTTTTTTTAAAAATATCAGGAAAATATGCCAAAGAATCAAAATTAAAAAAAATGATTTTTTTTAAAAAAAATGACCCTGACCTGAAAATGACCGTATCCTTAATCGGTGATATTTAAAACTATAAGTCGGGAAACCCGGCGTCGAAACGCCGGGGTAAGCCACAAGTCAAGGTGTGACCCGGCGTTGAACACTCCGTGGAGCGCTTAATAAGAGCCGTAAACTGTGCCACATGATCAGGTGGAGCGCTTTAGTACAAGTATATATACAGTATGTCGTAAATTAAGTGAAGCGCTTACAACATTATAGTCTTGCGACTGTAACATATATTTCAAAAAATAACTTTCCTGCAACAATTGCTGAAATAAAAACAGAGTTTACAAACCGTTGTTACCCCGTCATAGCAAAAACAACCGGTCACTATTATTTTATTTTGCTGAATAACTGTGAAAGTTAAAAAAATAATTATGACACCAGACTTAGCGCTAAGTACAGTTAAACGGAGTCACACATGCGGGTATGGATAATACCCTTTTGAAAAACACTTCATTGCAGCCTCTGTTTAAATAAAAACACAAGAAACAGTCCATTGTTAACACATGACTGAGCGGTTAGTACAGTTAAACAGAGTTGAACGGGCATATAGGCATAATACCTTTTCCAAAAAAAACTTTATCGCAACGGCTTAAATAAAAACACAGGAAACAGCCTGTCATTAGCACCAGGCTGAGCACTTAACAGGTTAAATCATGTCATACATGAGTATTAGGCGTAATAACATTTTCCAAAGAAACTTTATCACAACGGTTCAAATAAAAACACAGGAAACAGCCTGTCGTTAACACCAGGCTGAGCGCTTAACAGGCGAATCATGTCATACATGAGCATAGGGGTAATACCATTTTCCAAAAATCCTTATTGATTTAGTTTTAAAAAAAAATCAGTGAACAGCCTGGCGTTAACTCGGTTCAGTTAAAAAAATTACTCAGCAATTTTATTTTGCAGAATAAATTTTCATAACAGTAATAAAAGCTGTAGCCACCTGACTGTATTTAGCATAATTATTATTAGGAATTTTGTTGATAGCCAAACTGTATTTGGCTACTGTCACTTTTAGTTAGAGGTAGCCACAACACCAATTACGAATGAATAATAGTATGCCAAACTGAATAAAAACGTCGAAAGAACAGGAATAAGTAAAGCTAAGTTAGCTAGCTAGCTAGCCAAGCTGATTTAAAATCTACGTTCCTTGCCAAACTCTTAAAATTGATGATTTAAGATTTGTATGTGGGCAAAAAAACCCGTAAATATATGTGCCTTAACATGTGAAAACAGAAAGAAAAGAAATACTACAAAAGTAAAAAGCTTATAGAAGACAAAAAGGTCAAACAGATCTGCAAACTTGACACCATCACTTCCAAACTGAAATGGCCTCCGTAGCATGTTGTTTATCCGGTTCTGGCGCGATTCCGAAATTATTCCGAAATTAAGCGGCGTCTAGCTGAAAAACGCAGGTCCGTAAAAATCGGGCCCCGCGCTATCTTTCCGAAAAAAGCTGCGCGCAACCATTTTGAACACACATAATACGGCTATTATTAAAGAGATTTTTTATTTGTAATACTTTCTGCTATGTTATGTTCGTAATGGCCGAAGGTCTTGACGTCACCAAGCTTGGTCTTCCCATCTTTGCCTGCTCGAATCCTGCGAAGTGTGATCCCTGGTCAGGCAGGGACAGAAAGATTTTGAATATAATAAGTATATATATTATATTTATTTTGAAAATATTTGTGATATCCATTTAACATGTCAAGTAACATACCTGTATTAACAGTCTAATCCTTAAGGGATGTTAAATAAGAAATTAGGATTTATAATTAACCATGACAAACATTTTGTGCCTAACAACCTCTGTCGACAAGTTTGTTTTTTGTATATACCTGCACGTGTACATTGATTTGTCCGACACAGTATTAAGGCTAACTTTTTAAAGTCAATATATACATAAGTGTGAGAGTATAATGCTAATGGAAATTAAATATATGGAAACATCTAAAGACACAAATGTCCCAACTTTCTTGTTATGGCGAAGTTAAGGCAGCCATGTTTGCTTCACTTTGCCTTGCTTACCTTTGTGCACCCCGTAGTGGAGTGCGCATATATGGACAATGGGTGGAGAGAAAATTGTATATTTAGTGCCTTTTGGACACAAGTGGCCACACTAGGCTTACATAAAACCTAGGCCTATCAATAAGGGGGGAGCCATTGCACTTGCTCACGCAAAGGCTTCCCCAATTCTGGGAAATGAGAAACTAGCTGAGCCATTAATTGCTCCCCCAATTCTACAAAAAAAAATTCTGGCTGAGCAATATCAATTTATCTCACATGGAAAACAATGCTTTCTTTCTTATTATTTGCAAAAAAATAACCAAAATATATAAAAAAGGGAAAAAATAGTAAGATAAGATAGATAAAAAAGATTTTGTAATAAAATATTATGTGTTTATAAACTTATTCTATTTATTCAGATTGCTCGCCCAGTCTAAATTATTGTAACCTTGGGAGAGCGATTTATTGCTCAGGTGTTATTTTCTTATTGATAGGCTTGAAAACCATTCATGCAACCAATTTAAAAAATATTTCAAAAAGCATTAAAAAGTGCATATACCATGCAGGCTAGTGAGCCATAGTATTTATGAATTTTTTGACCATATTTCGCATTTTAAACACCTAATGATTGGATAAGTAGATTAACTTAAGAACCTAAAAAGCATGTAAGAAAGCAGTGCTCACCTGAAATTGATTTAATTCTCTGCTGATTGTTTGCTGTGCGTGTTGAGAAGGTTGAAATGCACCATGCATGCACTGCTCTAGTTGCTCTTTTGAGCTAATCTGATTTTGGCAACATCTTGCGCTTTCAGTATGAGCTCGATACTAAACAGAAAACATATTTTACCTTCACTAGCAGAATCTAATTTAATAATCTTGTTGCAGCACCAGTTCTATGTAAAAAAATTCTAGTCTAGATTCTAGATTGTAATTTTGGATGAATTGTTGTGATTAAAGCAGGTTACACAGCAACACAGATTTTTTTTCAATAATTAAAGAATAAGAACTCTACTAAAGATAAGTAAGAATATAATATATATAACGTCAATTTAACATTTTGCATGGGAACATGAACATGACCCCTAAAAAAATACCTAATAGTAAAGCTCAAGACTGGCTTACTTGGTCAAAGTGGTCAAAAGCTATCCAACTGTACTTTCTCATGTGTAACGTTTCGCCTTTACAACTTTAGACTTAATACAACTTCATACAAAGTTACAAATTTACAAAAAAAAATTAAAATATGCACTGCTCCATATTGGTACTTATCTCCATCACATAGTTGTTTCAATGTTTAAGCCATTTGGTTGAAGAGTTCTAAGGGTGAACAAGTTTGGTCAATTCGTATCTTAGTTCTTGTACAGAGGTATAATATTATACTAGTCAAATAAGACTTGGCAGAAGAACAATGGAAAATAAATGTCCCTTGAATTTTGATGACGTCCGCAAGCACCTGACAATAAGTTGTTTTTTTGGAAATTTGTTTATTTACTGCCTCTGTTTTGTGGAGTTAGAAATGCTGATGAAAATAATGTATAAAATCAAGTGCTTTCAATAAATGGTTAAGGAGATAAGGGTTTAAGATTTTTTTAAAAATTTGTATATCTGCTGTGTAGGGCTTGAAACGCTGATTAATGTACTTTTGACAAATGGTTACAGAGATATTGAGGTTTAAAGTTTTTTGATGACTTTATTATTAACCTGTGTGTTCCGAAACGGGTGGATTGTCAAATTTTGGTTCCAGATGGTCCATAGTTTCCAATAGCTCAAATTTAAAGTGCACTGTAATGACATCACTAATTTATTTAAAAACAGCAGCACTTTTCCGTATACAGGGGCAAATGAATTTTGCCCCTATATACGGAATCCTGCAAGTAACACTTCTTCCAACACCCCCTTCACTGACCAACATATCACCTAAGTAACAGAAGTTCTCAACTATCTCTATGACTATGTTGTACATCATTAAAGCTGGAAATACTTCATTCTCTATAATCTCACCTTTGCAACGCTTGCATACAAACTGAATGTCAGCTCTTAACCTTCCACCAATACTACTGCACTTCTTATGTACCCAATGCTTGCAAGTCTGACAAAAAAGTGAGTTACTACCAACCCCTTTCCTGCAAACTCCACAAGGCCACTTTCCAACTACAAGGTCACACTTGGCTGCAATGCTACTAATCATGACTTTAGACTTTGCTGTGTTCACCCTTAGCCCTTTCTCTTCTAGTCCTTTCTTCCACTTCTCAAACTATTCAACTAATTCTTCCATCGACTCTGCTATGAGAACCAAATCATCTGCATACAATAACTCCCATGGACAACCTGTTCTGAACTCCATCGAAAAAACATCAGCCTGATAAATTACATGTTCTGAGGTGTAATAATTTTGCTGAGCAATCCCAAAATATTGCAACTATGAAAAAAAAATCAAAAAAGTAAAGCAAAATTCATTTGCCCCTGTATACGGAAAAGTGCTGCTGTTTTGTTATGGGGAGCAAACGTAGTAGTAGTTCCAACAATGTTTACAGCCAGGAATTTTTGAAAAAAATCACCACCCATTTCCATTTATAAACACCCCTCCCGTTTAGCAGTTTTTGTCAAAATACCACCCCCCCCCCCTGTGTATTATCAACCCCTCACGTTTAAGGAAGAAAATATCACTTTCTGCAGGTGAAATAAAATGTCTATACAACAGTGTTAATCAATTTTTTTAAAAAACAAACACAAAGAAACTGTTATGTTCTTTTGATTATTATTGCAATACAAGGGTATCATATTCAAACCATTTCGAACACATTTGCCACTTGAGATAATTGTTCGAAATTAACGTAAGAAAAAAAAATCTAACCAAAATACCCTTTTTGACAATGTGATGTGGGGTTCCCCAGTAGGGTGTATTGCTCTTCTTTTGTTGCTTTTGTCAAAACATTAACTAATTACCCACCTGTAACTCTCTGCAACATATGTTTTTCGATTAACATATTTTTCATTGAAGATTGTCTTGCCTCCTGCTTAGCTGCTATTTTGATATGAAGTTTAGGGATTTCAGCACATTGGACAACGGGCAACTGGTTCTGCTGGATGCATGGAGTTAAATCTACAGTTGATCTGGTAGTGCAGAAGCTTTAAATAGTTCTTAGTGCTTTGTATCCATAGCAGCTTGACTAGGGTTGTAAAATGCTATAGATGCCTCCGTCATGGCATCTATTCCTGGAAAACACATAATGCTTTTGATAAGTTGTTTGCATTTGACTAAGCCTTGATAACATTCGTGTGAATTGTACAGTTTGTTGTTGAAGCTGTGATAGCTGTCTCCTTGTAATAAAATACCTGAATCATCCACACTGATTTTTTTTTAATATGGCTTTGTAGGGTTGTATAGCTCTTTCGTCTCTTCTCAATGCATCTGTGTCAGACAAAAATGGCGGGAGATTAAAGCGTTGCTTAAACAATCTCATCAGTGGTAATAGATGAATCACTTCTCATAACAGCATTTGTGATTATTAATCACAGATATAAAGGAATTTCTCCTTGTTTAAATGAAGTCTGCTTTTGCCGTGGATGAAGAAATGGATAATCAGATAGATTAACTGAAACAGGTTTGTGTATTAGCCGTGTAGCTTCAGTTTATGCCTCAGAATATGTGCTGGCATCTCCTACTTTGTTTTTTATACAAGGCTAGTAAGAGTTGAATATCTGTATTTGGGGAAGCCCTATATACAGCAAGAAAGTAAGGCTTTCAATCTCTAGTTTAAAGTATATAATTCATTTTGGTACGTGTCATAACGAATAGGCTTAAAGGTGTGGTTTTGAGGATCTTTCTGGAAAAAGACGGAAGCAAGACCATCAATATAAGCTTGGTTTCCTTACAGGAATCAAAAAAGCCGTTGTGGTTTGTTGCTTCAAAATTTCTTTCAGGTTGTCGTATGTTGCAATTGTTTATCCACTCAAAAACTTGATCTGTACATGTTAGTTGTCTTAAAGGTGCAGTAATTTTGGCTGAAATTGGTCATATCTAGGAAGGATCTCACTTCTATATAGCATTTTAAGGTGATGTCATGGCATTTAGCACAACCACCTAGTCAGAATCTGGTGAGATACCACTAGGAGAGAATATCACATCAAAATTTTTTAATGATTTGACATGAAAAACACATATATATATATACTGTTTATCAGGAGTATATAGCTACATGGCAGAGCATAAAGTCGATAACCACCAAAAACCCTGAGTGAACCAATATTTACATCCCCAAATGAGAAATACTAGCAGGACAAGAAATAACACATCTGTCTTGTAAAACTAGTCGGTAGCCAGTGGATAAATCCACGGGTTCTCATGTCATTATTGCATTTTGTGTTTCCAGAAATGTAAAATAAGGGACGCTAAATCCCAAATGGGAATTTCACCAATGTGGTCTTAGGTATTATTGAAAACTTATTTCTTCACAACTTGTATAAAATGGTCCCATATTTTGTAGTGCTTCTCTAATAAATTGGGAAATTTGGGATAAATTTCAATTGGGAAATAGTCGTTTAATGGCTACTGAGAACCCTGCCATAAGAGAGCTATACACTTCGCTTATACTATTCATGCCAATATAGGGCGTCTATACTCGCTCTTAATGATGTAAGCCTCTTCTATGAATCCATCTTTAATAAAAACAATGTTTAAATAAGCGAGGCAAATTTCTGTGGACCACTGCTTGTCTTTTGCCGACCTGTGCTTTCTCGATTTTAATTTCCCCTGTAAGATGGCACATCTTCGCCAGATTTTATTTTGATAGATCTTACGAGATTCTCTTTGTAAACCAAATTTATTTTACCTATGCAATTAACAAATGGCTTAAAAATAGTATTATGATAATTTACAATGATTACCCAGCATATCTTGCTACTTTTTTTCCAAACCAATCCAGCAAAATTGTACCATTTTAGTTCCGATTGGTTGAGGTTATTTGCGACACCAGGGCAGTTAGGATTTAACAATATTTTAAATCGTCAGTGTCCCAGTGATGTTTAATCTTCAAAATAAGCTACAAGGCGTAACACAAAGTGCAAGGTAAATAGTAACTTTTTTCTATAAAAGTGGTAAAAATGTTATCAATGTACGCTATATACATAAATATAAACGACAGTCAGAAATACCATTTACTTAAACGTTTGTCCAAGTAACAAAACCCTTGTCCTGACTATTGCTCAGTAATTCTTCACAGATAGCTAGCTATTAGTTATGCGGACTAGCTATATAAAATAATAATAATAATAATAAATATTTAAAGTAGCTAGCCCAGAAAATCACAAAAACCTTAGTTAGTGGATTGTTTCCACTGGGGGCCACTATAGAACAAAAAAGAAATAAAAAATGATAAACCTTAGACTGCCTCAGCTCAATCAAACATAGTAACATTTATAATCTGTGAAAATTGAAAAGAAAAAGAATAAAAAACAAAAATTAAAAAGTGATCTCCATTAGAATTGGCCAAATACATTAGAGATGGAAGTCTTAAACGAAAGCAGACTTCCATTACAGGTCACTTGGTCTGGAAGATTATTCCACACTTTTGCAGCTCTAAACGGGAAGGCTTTTTTGCCAAATTCCGTGTTGACCAAGGGAAGTGTGAACCTGTTTTTTGAAGCTCCTCTTGTTTGATGAATATGACAGTTTTTTGCCAAAAGGAAATTTGAGCGCATGTAATCAGGAGCAATGTGATTCATGGCTTTGAAAACTAATATGGCATCGTTTTTGATGAGTAAATTATTCAGTGAATATTCCCTCTCTTTCCCAAGAAAGGTATACACTTTTTAATCGTTTTTCTAGTTTTCCCAATCTACCTTGGTTTTTTGTGTGAAGCGTTAAACAGGATGCAATGGTTCTAATTTTAAAATATTTAATTAGTATTTTTCTATTTATATCATTAATGTGCTCATTTGATCAAGATAAACTTTTTCGCTCCTCTTCAAAGGAATACCCATATAGTTGATAGTTTTGTTCTCAACTTTTTTTAACTGGCTGTGGTTCCCGAAAAAGATTGTTTCAGTTTTGTCCGTATTAATAGTCATTTTGTTATTATTCAGCCAGAGGTCGACTTGCGAAAGTTCTAACTCAACCTGGGAGACAAGGGTATCCAAGTTTTTATGGGATGAAATAATTATTGTATCATCTGCATATAGATGGTGGTAGTTTGAATTGATGACATATTTTAAATCATCAATATACAAAAGAAAGAGCAGGGGCCCCAACACAGATACGAGGGTGCCAATAAGCCGCATACACCGTAAAAAGTGCGGGCGTTTTCGGGCGAGTTCGGCGTTTTGAAAAAATTTCGGGTAATTGCCCGAAAAACCTCGCATAGTCCCGAACAATGCCCGAAAAAAAAAGATTCACCACAAATGACTCTCAAAGAATTATTTAAAAAAGTATAAAAATTAAAATGAACTAACTATGAGGTAGCTAAGTTCTTAAAAGAACTGTTTTTTATGGTTTTTGATAAGATTTACTTGATAAATAACTTATATATTAACTTTATTAACTCCTTTCTCTTCAAGCGCATTCTTTCAACTGTCGTCCGCCATGTTTATGTTACAAGGTGTTGCATTTCGGGAATGTTCCGGGCGAGTTCGGGAAAGTGCGGGCAGTTTCGACAGAAACTGTCAATTTAATTCGAAAAGTCGCCCGAACTCGCCCTTATATATGCGGGCGTTTGCGGCTTATCGGCACCCTCTTACACAGATCCCTGCGGCGGCACCCCAAAAGCATCTTCATGAAGCAGATCTGATCCTGTGTCGTTTACAAGAGTCAGCTGCATTCGGCCCGTTAAGTAGGACTCGATCCAGTCAAAGGAAGCATCTCTGATGCCAAAACACCATAGTTTTTTCAACAAAATTTTTTGATCAACAGTGTCAAAAGCTTTTTTAAGGTCAATGAGCACGGCACAAACAAAGTTTTGTTGGTCGAGCTCAGTGAGAATAAAATCAGAGACATCAACTACTGCAGTTTCTGTGGAAAAGAGTTTTAGAAATCCGGACTGTCCGTCATTCAGGAAGTTGTGCTCAGAAATAAAACAAGACATTTGCTCTCATGCACCAACTTTTCAAAAAATTTCATAGGAATCGGCAAAATGGAGATAGGCCGATAATTAGTAGGTTCTGCTTTATTGCCACTTTTAAAAATAGGCGAGACCCTTTTAGCATTTAGTCTTCCAACATTTTAGCTAGCTAGCAAAGCTTGCAAAGCAAGAGGAGCTGAAAACGACTGAAAACAACTAACGACTGAAAACAACTAATAACATAACTGGCAGCTTAGACATGAAGTGGCTAAGAAATTTGATTGCAAAGTTTTTAAAGTGCAAGCAACATCTAAAAAACCTACCAAAAGTGGTCTAAGCTTTTCCTTTTCTAATTTATCTAATGAATCTTCCAGTGCACGTTGCACTCTCGTCTGCGCTTCAGCTGCCATTTTTAATCACTTGATTGGCCTGGAAACAAAGTTGTTGGCTGCATAGGGGTTGTTCAGACCCGGCGGAGAAGAAGCAGCCAGTTAGCACCGGGCTGAGTGGAACACAATACGACGTACAACATAAAGTAATACCTCTTATTTTAGTACCGACATAAAAACTCCGACACCCGTCGACTGAATTACCCCAACCAAATAGACCCGACACATGAACCTCATTATCCGACATCCTAACAACACAAGCATATTTTCCTGTAGTAGATAGACCATAACCAACATAATATGGCATAATATTCCACATAACCCTAAGAATAATCTCTATCATAAGAGATGCATATTTTCCCCGTAGATAGCCCATAACCAACGTAATATGGTATAAATATGTCGTACAACTGTAATAATACTCTTTATTACTACAAATAGAGGCATATTTTACCTGTAGATAAAGCATAACCGACGTAATATGGCATAATATTTCATATAGCCCTAAGAATACTCTTTATCGCTATATGTATAACTATTTTCAGTCGCTTTTTTGCGGGAATTTCATTGTGAAACGAAAGTGAAAAATCTGATTAAATACGCAAAATTATAATGCAAAGGCCTATGGAATATCTTGATTATCATCTAAGGTCGCTTTCGGCTATCATAAAATATATTAAACAACTGTTCGCAATTTTTACGAAGTTATTGAAAACACATGATGTACAACGAGGCGACGTAAAGGATTCCACGATAACTGTCGTACAACAATCATTAAACCGAAGGGTTGAAAACGAAGCCATTGGACCTTTTCTACAAAACATTTTGGGCGGTAGTAGGTGCATCTATGCACGATTAGGTGTAACTTGTTATTATTGTTATCACTGTTATTATTCCGAATATTTATACAGGATATAGCCACTTCAGTGTTGGAAACATTGTTATAAACGTGGGTCATGTGTATTAGGTATACAATGGAAAACTTTGTTTTATTCCGCTAACAAGCCAGAAAGCTGAAGACCTACCCATACATAAATAAAAACAAAATATTGTTGAAAAATTTGAGTTTTAGAACTTTAAACGGACGAAAATTTTCAAAATTCGAATTACATGATCAAAATTTGCTCACGGGACTTAGAAAACTGTTCGATTTACATGATTTTTCGAATTACATGAGTTCGAATTATAGGAGTTTTCTTCTAATGATTTTAGAGTAAACTCGGACGGGACCGGAGAATTCGTTCGATTTATATGATTATTCAAATTATAGGAGTTCGAATTACATGAGTTCAACTGTGCTCGTCAAATACGATAATAAATATCCTAACTGGCCAAACCAAACGAAGAGTTTATTCTACTTCAAAATCAAGAACGAAAATGCCACACCCATACATATATCGTTAAAAAGGAGATTGTGGGAAATTACTCTCCTACCAAATGAAGTGATGAATAGGATAAGCAGACGTATCAAAAGAGAAAATTTATTCTACTTTGTGAATAAGCAGGCAAGCAGAAGGTTGGATACACATCCATACACCAACAGAAACGATATTTTGGACAAATAACCTCGCGGGAAATTCCTTAAAAATAACTTAATAGACCTTTCCAAATAAAGCCTTAGTTCTACTCAATAAAAAGTAAGCGAATGAGAGATCCAATATATTTCGCGGAAAATTAAGTGAAGCACCTAGTAGTCTGATATATAAAAGTAAATATTAATAAAGAGTGTTGTTACAGTTATGCGACATATTATGCCATATTACGTTGATTATGGCCTACTGGAAAAATTTGAATTTGTTATGTAGCGATAGAGAGTATTCTAAGGGTTATATGGAATATTATACCATTACGTTGGTCTTGCTTTATCTACAGGAAAATATGTATTAGTTATGTAGGCTCATGCCCGCCGTATTCGACTGGATTTAAAGCACGTCTAAGTAACGCCACTACTCCAATGCATTACTTGGCTGCACCACTCCCTCCTCCCCCACCACTTTTTTCTGGATGATGAAATTATAAATAATATATATTTTAAAGTAAAAAAAAAAAGAAGACGTTTTTTAGGGAATCTCAAAGCGTCTTTTAAGTAAAAATTTTCTTCGTCTTTCAACCTTGTCAAGTTAATAAGGTGTGCGACACCTCATTTATTATTTTCGTAACTTAGTCTGTTGTGAAATTATTCGGTAGTCATATTTTAACATCTAAAGTAATGTGCATGTATAAAATATTAAAGGTTAAATGGCTAGCCCCTTCTGGCTGTAACTATGTTACATTACCGTTAGAGATACGTATAGCATTGCCCTAACTTGCTTGCCTGCCACACAACCCGGTTAGCGGTCAGTAGATGGCACCAAATGGGCTGACAACACTAGCGTCGGAGTGGTGACTCGAACCTGAAACCTTATGATTACAAGTCGAATGCGCTACCACCACACCATCTCCGCCTTGCTGGTGTGACTTGCAATATCCTCGAGCTTGTACAAACCATTCATTATCTCGATGCGGATAGTTTTTTTGTTTGCATTGGTTCGTACCTTTTCGATGATGAAGTCATTATTACTATAGATGTTTAACTCACGATCGTTGAGCGGACATTAAGTATGCGCATTCTAACATTTTGCGAAGAAGACTGTTGATCGAAAACTGATCAACTTTGAAGCGATCCTTGTTTACTGGCCTATATAATCTTCAAAAAGTGTAGATCACTACCATTCTCGTCCCAGAGCTCTTTGAGATTAAAACCTGTTTATTTCAAAGGCTGTGGGGACGAGAATGGGTCACTATGTGTTTAACAAAGAGTTGTATGCCAATCTTTGTTCTAGAGTTAAGCATAAAGAAAAGATAAACATTTGCTCGTATAACCCAGGAGCAAAGTACAAGTACAACCGTGGAGAATATGGCCACTCGGTATCACGAACCTTGGGCATCAAGACAACAATTTCTGCATTATTTTCACAGTTTACAAAGTACGCTATCAAGGTTCCAACACCAACACTTAACAATCCTGTACGAGTTGCATGAGAAGCTGGGCAGATACTAGAATTCTGGCAGATTTAGGTCAACGTTGCAGTACGTTGTGCTACCACAGCCAGAGGCATCTCTGCCAAACATATGATCTTTGTCACTCATCAACAGCATCTTTCAAATCCCATGTTACTACCATACTCGATGATGGGTTAAAGCGAATGGTGACCACAAGTTGATGGTGATTTAGCAAAGTTCATCATACCTACAAGTCATGGTCTTATCTCGAAAATTGACAAAGCTTAGCAACAATGTGAGAATGTATGCAGAGCTTAACTTCGGTTCACAAGCACAAGAAAAAACCTTCCTGATAGGTTCTGGAGCAGACAATCATACAGCGAGACAAATCCTGTTACAAAACTTTCAATCGATGGCGTTAAGAGTGAAGGATGTGAACATTCCTGTGAACTTTGTTGTCATGCCTATTGTCTACATATTGAAATCAGAAATTAACTTTTACATCGGTAAAATTCTAGAATACAACAACAACATCTTGATCGCACCCTTCACAATAATTTCCGGTACATAAGTCGATTTAAAGGCAGGAAAGTTCGAGTCAAAATCTTCACAAAAAGTTACAGTGCCCAAAAATCCGTGCCCAACAAAAGACAAGGGAAGCAGAAAAGTACACGGATACCAAATCTGTTTTGATCACAACATTAGTAGGACTTATTGCGACTTACTTGTGGCTCAGGTGAAAAAACTCAGCGAGAAGAGCGCAAAGGCAAGCTTGATGAAAAATTTCCTGTGTGAATATCAAATCACACAAAAAGCAAATTTTAAGGATCTTTTACCCTTACTCCTCTGCGCCTTGCTTGTTCCCATGCACCCTACAACAAGGGTTATAGTAGTAGCAATTGCGATATACAGATGGTGAGCCACAAACTCAGCAGCACTGCGCAGAACAAAATGACACAACACTTCCTATAATTCCAGGGAGTGCAGCAGACGCTTTGCTCCCAAGCCATTTTAGCATGTTGGAAACCTCAAGATGTTTTCGCACAAAGTTCTTACCGCCTGCTGTACACCTCGTCGGCAGCAGCTGCACCAGCACCACTTCTTCCCGTGACTGCCAGCACGATAGTTGAGATGATTATCCCTACTATAGTGCCAATGGTTGTTCTTTGCTCTTTGAACAAGATTTTGCTTTTCCATGAGTGACTTGTCGCCTTCCTCCATCTTCATGAATCTCTCTTTATTCGCTGGAGTTGACGCTTAGTTGCTCTCGACAACAACTTATAAGCTTTACGTGTTTCTTCACGTGCGTCTAGCAGTTTTTCCAGATCCTCCTTGGCATGGGCAATGTCATCGTTCAATATCTCCCGTTGTTCTTCTAATATTCCAGGCAGTGAATTTTTCGCCTCTAGGGTCTTTACTTCCTCCCCAGCTTTCCCAATCTCGCTATCGTAGAAGATCATCTTGCTTCAAGACAATTTTAAGTTACCGTGAAGGGTTTGGAGTTCAGCGTTTAACCCTTTTCTCGCTCCGTTGAACGAAGTCTCTGACAGGAGGCTTTCTGTTTCATCGAGAACATTTCCAAGGACCGGCATAATTTTAAGTTGGTCATGATGTGCTTTTGTCTTCGCTTCTACCTAATTGCGTATTAATGCAGACGAGTCTCGTGTCTATAAAGGAGTGTCGTACATACCAAGGCCCATGTGTGTAGGCCTTTCACACCCATCTCGCGACGTAAAAGTCTCGCAGATTTGAAAGTAATATCATAATTCAATTGATTACCATCCATCTCGAAATGGTCATAATGACGCGCGTCATAATGACATCACTGGCTCTTCTTGGAACTTGGAGTAAAGGTCATCTATTTTTGTATATAGGATCTCTATTCCAGGCCCTGACGTCTTTGGTAATCCAGGCGTTGGTTCTAGTGCTGGTATAGATTCTGGAATTGGAAGCGGTGGTGTTGGGTCAGGGTCAGGGTCAGGTGTAGTAAGGTCAGATATATCTTATTCCGTTGTAAATTTCGAATTTTCTGCCATTTATTTCTACAACATTCCACCTAAATAAACATGACGAGTATGTTTGGCAAGAAGCTGGTGACCAGGAGACCAGGAGACCAGAAGACCAGAGACCAGAGAAGCAGAGACCAGAGAAGCAGAGACCAGAAAAGCAGAGACCAGAGAAGCAGAGACCAGAGAAGCAGAGACCAGAGAAGCAGAGACCAGAGAAGCAGAGACCAGAGAAGCAGAGACCAGAGAAGCAGAGACCAAGATCACATCACACTGAATGGCAACGACGTGCAGAGTATTAACGACTACAACATTCTGGCTGTGTAATGAGAAATATAGCTGCCAAGGATTGAGCTAGAGAATAACCTGATATTGAAAGGTATCAGCCCGAATGACGGCACGATTAGGATCCTATACAAGTCATAGCTTGTGATTATGTAGGTACTGATGAGGAAAAGGCGACAATCATTGGCAACTCTTTCTGCATGCCTCTAGGAAAGATGTTTATACTCACCAGAGACTTTTCTTTCTATCAACCAGGACTACACGATCGATTAGAATTAGTTATGCTTTTTTCTTTTTGCCCAATAATCAGTGCTGATCAAGGATATCGGTACGCCAGCATCAGGTTCTACAGCCTCAAAGGCTTCAAATTCTACACACAAAATGTCCAACATTGCGCTAAAATTCGACAAAATTTGCCCTTCGAGAGGGTTCTGCGTAGCAAGGTCATCACTATATAGAGGGCATATACGAGCTATAACCTGCAGGTAGATACCACAGCCAAGAGTTTGAAAGGTTTTCTCCTGCTATTTGTCAATTCTGAATTACAGTGGTGTAAACGAAGTTTACTCTCATCGGATGCTCCCCAAGGACCACTTTGAGCAGTTTGTAAATCTTTTCAGAAGCCACGACGTCAAGGTGACGATCGCGATTTTTGCAACGAGAATTATGAAATGTTTATCGACTTCATAGCGTGAACGGCAACAGCCAGCGATAGACCTCTGCAGTGCTTAAGTGATGGGCTAACCTTTCACATCACCAAGAAAGCAGACGGCACGGGAAATGTACGGTTTTACATATACCTGCTATGAGTTGCCAATCCCAATATGCTAAAACGCAGGTTTCACTCCATAGAATACTAAAAGTCACAGTTAAGCCTTCTAAGTGTTCTTTGAGAGTGGTGTCTCACAGAATAAATGGTAGACACCTTGAGAGAACCACACACTGCTATCCCTTCCAGGACAACAAGCTTTACTTTTACTTCTCATAACATCATCCTCTGTCCTACGATACGGTGGAACTCCACGTATCTTGAGCGAACCATTATCTGGGAGGACGACTACGTTTTCTTTCATGGACCCAAAAGACTAACTTTTTAAATGGATCAATAAATTGTCGTCATTCCTAGCAGGTGAGAAAACCATATTCACGTTGACAACATAATCGCGAAAGAAAACCGCGACTAGCGGAAACAGTCCCTACTACAATGGTCATCTCTGGAAAACGCAGGAAGCATAATCTGGGGCTACTTACTCAATCTTATTCGGTTTTCCCAAGAACATTCAAAGACAGAAAAACAGCCTTCGAGTGATACCCCCCACTTCAGCAGGACGAGGAAAACAACAAGGTCAGTGACTGAGGATAGATTAAAAACCAGCTAAAAAAGTCGAGACATGCCTGCCTGTATTTGAAACTTGAACACCCGAGAAGTTGTGAAACTCTAAAGAGACCAGGATAAGGTTGAAGACATTAAGATATGTTGCAAGCATGCTTCACGATGTTCTTTCTGATAGTTCAGCTATGAAAATGTAAAAACAGGATGGTTTAACAAACTAGCAACCTGAAGGTAAAATTGTTCAAAGATTGTTCAAAGCTTTCCAGCACGCTTCTGAGAGATCGGCAGACAACGTGACCACAGAGGGGAAGAAAATCTCGACGAGACCGACAATTCTCTTGAAGGTTTTGAGAGGATGGAATACGCTACACTAGACCCTGACCATCAAACTGGACTAAAGGTACTTATTAATGCCTTGAGCAAGTTCAACATTTTGTATGGATTCGTTCATCAAAACTGTGATTAGATCACACAATTTTGACAAAAATGTCTTCATCACATAATACCTTGTTTAACGCCGTAATTGATGGAGCCTTCGAGATGCTGTACATTAAGCACACTTCCGACTCATAGACCTTAGTCGTGACGATTTGTACGATCTAGGTGTTCCTGCACTCGAAGACAAGACCTCGTCGAACATTTTGCAGTTCACTTGGAAAACAAATCAACACGCGGGAGCCATCTGTGACTTTCACCACACTTTCACATACTCTGAAGGTACTTCAACATCCTTAGGAATAAGTATGAGTTCTTCAGATACAAAACTACGCTCGGAACCAGCCTCAAGGTAGCATAAAACACAACTATTTGGCTGTATTATGATACTATCCATTCTATCCATTTTATTACTTCAATATTACACATCTTTTCTGATCACAATGCTTCTCTCCAGGCTGCAAATGATAGAGATAAAGATCATCTTCTTTGAAAAGACCATTCTTGGCAAGTGGTACTACCTTGAGTATGAAGGCTTCATGTCGATCATCTCCGTTTAGGTATTGTTGGTACTTTTCACTCTTGCGCATCTTGTTGCTGAAAAAAATATTTCCGCTAGTATCATTAAACGACTCAACAAACGCTGTATGATGATACTTAGTTGCACGGTTGATCTCAAAACCCTTTCCTTCTAGGAGCTTTGTGACATCTGATTTTAAGTCGGAACCATTATTACATTTGTCGAATGGGCGAGTCTTTAAATGATTTGTCGAGTGATCGAGTCTTTAAATGATTTGTCGAGTGGTTGAGTCTTGTTAAGTCGTCGAATGGCTTGTCGATTAAAATCATTACATGAAATCACTCAGTTCACAATCCGTTACATGAGAACAAAAAATCTTAAACCTTATACTATTTTGGGCGAATCAATTGTTATCTCATTTTCTATGCGTATTTTGAGCAAATAACTAGTTCTTAGTGTAATGACAATTCGTTTCCATTAGATGATTTACTATAGCAGCGTCTTAAAAAGCATATCGGATAAGGGTTTTGTTTCCATTTACCGTATTTTGTTTCGGCATAGATTATCCATCAGATAGCTACCACTCAATTGCAAAATCGTATTGATTTTCGAGACACGACGCTCCGCTAAAATGACTAATGGAAACGATGTCTAAGTTTATGTCATACAGTTATATCTAAATAATATCCGGTGCCAAGTTTAAGGGCGCAGAAATTCAAAAGCAAAATTCTAGGTGTTATTCCCAGGAAGATTTTTATTGTAATTCCCTTTTGTTTCGCTGATTATCAACTATTTAACATTCGATGACTTCACATGCCAATCGACTCCACGCAAGCCATACAACGACACGACAAATCATACAACGATTCGACGAAATGGCTATTATTCAACGAATATTGTTGAATCGCAACTTCTAGATCGATCCGACGACTTGTGGAATCCAATTTTGACAACGATCTAACTTCATATATGATTGCCAGTCATCTCTCCCTAACTACAAATTTTCGGTGTCATTTTGATGAATGAATGTTCAATGAATGATTGAATGTCTCAGAGAGCTCTTTGGGTACCTCAATGTCGACCCATGCAAAGCAGAACAATGACCTGTTTTTCACGCCTTGATTAAAAACACTGGGTTGTAGCGAGTTGTTGGCGCGGGAAAATAATCAGCTTTTCTTTTCCACAAGGGAAGCCGTACATCAAGGTACTGGGGTATAAACATGTTAGCATCTAGCCCCAGCACTGTTTTGCACGTTCCCGGTTCCTTGTAGATGTGAAATCTTATCCCCGTAACATCTCTCTTTGTCAGAATACAATTATTTTTGTACAAAAACATGCATCTTTTATTATTACACGTGTTTTATAGGCAAACGTGTTTCTAAGGGCTCAGACTGAGCTTTGAATTCAAAACTAAGCAAACGCTAAGCAATTCGACAGACAGAAAATTTGAAAAGTGGAGCAACTGAGATTTATTAAATCTTGATAACCAAGCATCCTATAAAACAGTTTTTCAAAAGAATGATGAAAACTCTTTTTTTGCAATACCTTATTCCATGAAATTAACGAATCTGAAATTAAGGTGGTTCACCACCAAATAATGTCTAAATTTCAAGAATTGTCTTTTACCTGTTTTCTGACAGCAAATTCACCTTAGAATACCGTGGCAAGTAGTTCTTATGACAAATTTCGGTTTTTATTGCGCAATCTGGCACTTTCTCCATCCAACCGCAAATATAAGTGCATAGCAACGCCCATAGCAACCATTTTCGCATTTTTAGACAGCTTTCTTGCCCCTCCGTCGATGTTTAATGCTTTATGATACTTTAGGGCCTCCTAAGAGATTATATGACAGTTATGAATATTAAATGTGGTGTTCAACACGCAGTCAGAAAGCTGTCTTAACGATCCACCCTCCGAAGTGAACTCGTTAGAGTTTACTCGTCATCAATTAGACTTAAGACTTAGGTATTTGGTGCTTTTCAGGTTGAAATAGTGCTGCCGTACACCTTTTGTCGATCCACAAGTCTAGAATGTCCATAAAACAATCTTTAAACACGTTTTTTGCCGTTTAAGTTCGGAATCCACGCGAAGCAAGAATTCTCAAGATCGAAGCACACATGCTTTACAATTTCTTCTGTGGATGCAGACATTAATATTACCTAGGGCTTAACTGAAACCGATTTTCAAATCGAAGTTTTGTCTTTCAGTTATCTTGTCCAGTTTCGCCCTGTTTTAGCCTTTTTTCCGTCCAAGAAATACCGCATCAGT
>JASGCC010002453.1:0-28312 GCA_030067915.1 Hydractinia echinata
CTGCTTACTTTCTTTGTATACATTCGACTATACGGGATTTACGGGAAATCGCGGGTTTTCGGTTGCCGGCGAATTAAACTGCTTTCATTCGGCGTCTCATCAAAAATGAAAATATTTTTGAAAACTACAAGTCTCATGGGTTTTAGTGGTGAAAAAAATTTTAAAATCGTTCGGGAAATGAGTTTACTCCCTGGGTACTTTCTTTGTATACATTCGACTATACGGGCGAGCCGGGATTTACGGGAAATCGCGGGTTTTCGGTTGCCGGAGATTAAACTGTTTCATTCGGCGTCTCATCAAAAATGAAAATATTTTTGAAAACTACAAGTCTCATGGGTTTTAGTGGTGAAAAAATAATTTTAAAAATCGTTCGGGAAATGAGTTTACTCCCTGTACTTTCTTTGTATACATTCGACTATACGGGCGAGGATTTACGGGAAATCGCGGGTTTTCGGTTGCCGGCGATTAAACTGCTTTCATTCGGCGTCTCATCAAAAATGAAAAATTTTTTGAAACTACAAGTCTCATGGGTTTTAGTGGTGAAAAATAATTTTAAAAATCGTTCGGGAAATGAGTTTACTCCCTGTACTTTCTTTGTATACATTCGACTATACGGGCCGAGCCGGGATTTACGGGAAATCGCGGTTTTCGGTTGCCGGCGATTAAACTGCTTTCATTCGGCGTCTCATCAAAAATGAAAATATTTTTGAAAACTACAAGTCTCATGGGTTTTAGTGGTGAAAAAATAATTTTAAAAATCGTTCGGGAAATGAGTTTACTCCCTGCTTACTTTCTTTGTATACATTCGACTACGGGCCGAGGGATTTACGGGAAATCGCGGGTTTTCGGTTGCCGGCGATTAAACTGCTTTCATTCGGCGTCTCATCAAAATGAAAATATTTTTGAAAACTACAAGTCTCATGGGTTTTAGTGGTGAAAAATAATTTTAAAAATCGTTCGGGAAATGAGTTTACTCCCTGCTTACTTTCTTTGTATACATTCGACTATACGGGATTTACGGGAAATCGCGGGTTTTCGGTTGCCGGCGATTAAACTGCTTTCATTCGGCGTCTCATCAAAAATGAAAATATTTTTGAAAACTACAAGTCTCATGGGTTTTAGTGGTGAAAAAATAATTTTAAAAATCGTTCGGGAAATGAGTTTACTCCCTGTACTTTCTTTGTATACATTCGACTATACCGAGGGATTTACGGGAAATCGCGGGTTTTCGGTTGCCGGCGATTAAACTGCTTTCATTCGGCGTCTCATCAAAAATGAAAATATTTTTGAAAACTACAAGTCTCATGGGTTTTAGTGGTGAAAAATAATTTTAAAAATCGTTCGGGAAATGAGTTTACTCCCTGCTTACTTTCTTTGTATACATTCGACTATACGGCCGAGCCGGGATTTACGGGAAATCGCGGGTTTTCGGTTGCCGGCGATTAAACTGCTTTCATTCGGCGTCTCATCAAAATGAAAATTTTTGAAAACTACAAGTCTCATGGGTTTTAGTGGTGAAAAAATAATTTTAAAAATCGTTCGGGAAATGAGTTTACTCCCTGTACTTTCTTTGTATACATTCGACTACGGGCGACGGGATTTACGGGAAATCGCGGGTTTTCGGTTGGCGATTAAACTGCTTTCATTCGGCGTCTCATCAAAAATGAAAATATTTTGAAAACTACAAGTCTCATGGGTTTTAGTGGTGAAAAAATAATTTTAAAAATCGTTCGGGAAATGAGTTTACCCTGCTTACTTTCTTTGTATACATTCGACTATACGGGCCGAGCCGGGATTTACGGGAAATCGCGGGTTTTCGGTTGCCGGCGATTAAACTGCTTTCATTCGGCGTCTCATCAAAAATGAAAATATTTTTGAAAACTACAAGTCTCATGGGTTTTAGTGGTGAAAAAATAATTTTAAAAATCGTTCGGGAAATGAGTTTACTCCCTGCTTACTTTCTTTGTATACATTCGACTATACGGGATTTACGGGAAATCGCGGGTTTTCGGTTGCCGGCGATTAAACTGCTTTCATTCGGCGTCTCATCAAAAATGAAAATATTTTTGAAAACTACAAGTCTCATGGGTTTTAGTGGTGAAAAAATAATTTTAAAAATCGTTCGGGAAATGAGTTTACTCCCTGCTTACTTTCTTTGTATACATTCGACTATACGGGCGACGGGATTTACGGGAAATCGCGGGTTTTCGGTTGCCGGCGATTAAACTGCTTTCATTCGGCGTCTCATCAAAAATGAAAATATTTTTGAAAACTACAAGTCTCATGGGTTTTAGTGGTGAAAAAATAATTTTAAAAATCGTTCGGGAAATGAGTTTACTCCCTGTACTTTCTTTGTATACATTCGACTATACGGGCCCCGGGATTTACGGGAAATCGCGGGTTTTCGGTTGCCGGCGATTAAACTGCTTTCATTCGGCGTCTCATCAAAAATGAAAATATTTTTGAAAACTACAAGTCTCATGGGTTTTAGTGGTGAAAAAATAATTTTAAAAATCGTTCGGGAAATGAGTTTACTCCCTGTACTTTCTTTGTATACATTCACTATACGGGCCGAGCCGGGATTTACGGGAAATCGCGGGTTTTCGGTTGCCGGCGATTAAACTGCTTTCATTCGGCGTCTCATCAAAAATGAAAATATTTTTTGAAAACTACAAGTCTCATGGGTTTTAGTGGTGAAAAAATAATTTTAAAAATCGTTCGGGAAATGAGTTTACTCCCTGCTTACTTTCTTTGTATACATTCGACTACGGGCCGATCCGGGATTTACGGGAAATCGCGGGTTTTCGGTTGCCGGCGATTAAACTGCTTTCATTCGGCGTCTCATCAAAAATGAAAATATTTTTGAAAACTACAAGTCTCATGGGTTTTAGTGGTGAAAAAATAATTTTAAAAATCGTTCGGGAAATGAGTTTACCTGCTTACTTTCTTTGTATACATTCGACTATACGGGCCGACCGGGATTTACGGGAAATCGCGGGTTTTCGGTTGCCGGCGATTAAACTGCTTTCATTCGGCGTCTCATCAAAAATGAAAATATTTTTGAAAACTACAAGTCTCATGGGTTTTAGTGGTGAAAAAATAATTTTAAAAATCGTTCGGGAAATGAGTTTACTCCCTGCTTACTTTCTTTGTATACATTCGACTATACGGGATTTACGGGAAATCGCGGGTTTTCGGTTGCCGGCGATTAAACTGCTTTCATTCGGCGTCTCATCAAAAATGAAAATATTTTTGAAAACTACAAGTCTCATGGGTTTTAGTGGTGAAAAAATAATTTTAAAAATCGTTCGGGAAATGAGTTTACTCCCTGTACTTTCTTTGTATACATTCGACTATACGGGCGACCGGGATTTACGGGAAATCGCGGGTTTTCGGTTGCCGGCGATTAAACTGCTTTCATTCGGCGTCTCATCAAAAATGAAAATATTTTTGAAAACTACAAGTCTCATGGGTTTTAGTGGTGAAAAATAATTTTAAAAATCGTTCGGGAAATGAGTTTACTCCCTGTACTTTCTTTGTATACATTCGACTATACGGGCCGACGGGATTTACGGGAAATCGCGGGTTTTCGGTTGCCGGCGATTAAACTGCTTTCATTCGGCGTCTCATCAAAAATGAAAATATTTTTGAAAACTACAAGTCTCATGGGTTTTAGTGGTGAAAAAATAATTTTAAAAATCGTTCGGGAAATGAGTTTACTCCCTGCTTACTTTCTTTGTATACATTCGACTATACGGGCCGACGGGATTTACGGGAAATCGCGGGTTTTCGGTTGCCGGCGATTAAACTGCTTTCATTCGGCGTCTCATCAAAAATGAAAATATTTTTGAAAACTACAAGTCTCATGGGTTTTAGTGGTGAAAAAATAATTTTAAAAATCGTTCGGGAAATGAGTTTACTCCCTGTACTTTCTTTGTATACATTCGACTATACGGCCGAGCCGGGATTTACGGGAAATCGCGGGTTTTCGGTTGCCGGCGATTAAACTGCTTTCATTCGGCGTCTCATCAAAAATGAAAATATTTTTGAAAACTACAAGTCTCATGGGTTTTAGTGGTGAAAAAATAATTTTAAAAATCGTTCGGGAAATGAGTTTACTCCCTGCTTACTTTCTTTGTATACATTCGACTATACGGGATTTACGGGAAATCGCGGGTTTTCGGTTGCCGGCGATTAAACTGCTTTCATTCGGCGTCTCATCAAAAATGAAAATATTTTTGAAAACTACAAGTCTCATGGGTTTTAGTGGTGAAAAAATAATTTTAAAAATCGTTCGGGAAATGAGTTTACTCCCTGTACTTTCTTTGTATACATTCGACTATACGGGCCGAGCCGGGATTTACGGGAAATCGCGGGTTTTCGGTTGCCGGCGATTAAACTGCTTTCATTCGGCGTCTCATCAAAAATGAAAATATTTTTGAAAACTACAAGTCTCATGGGTTTTAGTGGTGAAAAAATAATTTTAAAAATCGTTCGGGAAATGAGTTTACTCCCTGCTTACTTTCTTTGTATACATTCGACTATACGGGCCGAGCCGGGATTTACGGGAAATCGCGGGTTTTCGGTTGCCGGCGATTAAACTGCTTTCATTCGGCGTCTCATCAAAAATGTAAATATTTTTGAAAACTACAAGTCTCATGGGTTTTAGTGGTGAAAAAATAATTTTAAAAATCGTTCGGGAAATGAGTTTACTCCCTGTACTTTCTTTGTATACATTCGACTATACGGCCGAGGGATTTACGGGAAATCGCGGGTTTTCGGTTGCCGGCGATTAAACTGCTTTCATTCGGCGTCTCATCAAAAATGAAAATATTTTTGAAAACTACAAGTCTCATGGGTTTTAGTGGTGAAAAAATAAATTTAAAAATCATTCGGGAAATGAGTTTACTCCCTGCTTACTTTCTTTGTATACATTCGACTATACGGGCCGAGCCAGGGATTTACGGGAAATCGCGGGTTTTCGGTTGCCGGCGATTAAACTGCTTTCATTCGGCGTCTCATCAAAAATGAAAATATTTTTGAAAACTACAAGTCTCATGGGTTTTAGTGGTGAAAAAATAATTTTAAAAATCGTTCGGGAAATGAGTTTACTCCCTGCTTACTTTCTTTGTATACATTCGACTATACGGGATTTACGGGAAATCGCGGGTTTTCGGTTGCCGGCGATTAAACTGCTTTCATTCGGCGTCTCATCAAAAATGAAAATATTTTTGAAAACTACAAGTCTCATGGGTTTTAGTGGTGAAAAAATAATTTTAAAAATCGTTCGGGAAATGAGTTTACTCCCTGCTTACTTTCTTTGTATACATTCGACTATACGGGCCGACGGGATTTACGGGAAATCGCGGGTTTTCGGTTGCCGGCGATTAAACTGCTTTCATTCGGCGTCTCATCAAAAATGAAAATATTTTTGAAAACTACAAGTCTCATGGGTTTTAGTGGTGAAAAAATAATTTTAAAAATCGTTCGGGAAATGAGTTTACTCCCTGCTTACTTTCTTTGTATACATTCGACTATACAGCCGGATTTACGGGAAATCGCGGGTTTTCGGTTGCCGGCGATTAAACTGCTTTCATTCGGCGTCTCATCAAAAATGAAAATATTTTTGAAAACTACAAGTCTCATGGGTTTTAGTGGTGAAAAAATAATTTAAAAATCGTTCGGGAAATGAGTTTACTCCCTGTACTTTCTTTGTATACATTCGACTATACGGGCCGAGCCCGGATTTACGGGAAATCGCGGGTTTTCGGTTGCCGGCGATTAAACTGCTTTCATTCGGCGTCTCATCAAAAATAAAATTTTTTGAAAACTACAAGTCTCATGGGTTTTAGTGGTGAAAAAATAATTTTAAAAATCGTTCGGGAAATGAGTTTACTCCCTGCTTACTTTCTTTGTATACATTCGACTAACGGGCGACCGGGATTTACGGGAAATCGCGGGTTTTCGGTTGCCGGCGATTAAACTGCTTTCATTCGGCGTCTCATCAAAAATGAAAATATTTTTGAAAACTACAAGTCTCATGGGTTTTAGTGGTGAAAAAATAATTTTAAAAATCGTTCGGGAAATGAGTTTACTCCCTGCTTACTTTCTTTGTATACATTCGACTATACGGGATTTACGGGAAATCGCGGGTTTTCGGTTGCCGGCGATTAAACTGCTTTCATTCGGCGTCTCATCAAAAATGAAAATATTTTTGAAAACTACAAGTCTCATGGGTTTTAGTGGTGAAAAAATAATTTTAAAAATCGTTCGGGAAATGAGTTTACTCCCTGCTTACTTTCTTTGTATACATTCGACTATCCGGGATTTACGGGAAATCGCGGGTTTTCGGTTGCCGGCGATTAAACTGCTTTCATTCGGCGTCTCATCAAAAATGAAAATATTTTTGAAAACTACAAGTCTCATGGGTTTTAGTGGTGAAAAAATAATTTTAAAAATCGTTCGGGAAATGAGTTTACTCCCTGCTTACTTTCTTTGTATACATTCGACTATACGGGCCGACGGGATTTACGGGAAATCGCGGGTTTTCGGTTGCCGGCGATTAAACTGCTTTCATTCGGCGTCTCATCAAAAATGAAAATATTTTTTAAAACTAAAAGTCTCATGGGTTTTAGTGGTGAAAAAATAATTTTAAAAATCGTTCGGGAAATGAGTTTACTCCCTGCTTACTTTCTTTGTATACATTCGACTATACGGGCCGATCCGGGATTTACGGGAAATCGCGGGTTTTCGGTTGCCGGCGATTAAACTGCTTTCATTCGGCGTCTCATCAAAAATGAAAATATTTTTGAAAACTACAAGTCTCATGGGTTTTAGTGGTGAAAAAATAATTTTAAAAATCGTTCGGGAAATGAGTTTACTCCCTGTTACTTTCTTTGTATACATTCGACTATACGGGCCGACCGGGATTTACGGGAAATCGCGGGTTTTCGGTTGCCGGCGATTAAACTGCTTTCATTCGGCGTCTCATCAAAAATGAAAAATTTTTGAAAACTACAAGTCTCATGGGTTTTAGTGGTGAAAAAATAATTTTAAAAATCGTTCGGGAAATGAGTTTACTCCCTGTACTTTCTTTGTATACATTCGACTATACGGGCCGAGCCGGGATTTACGGGAAATCGCGGGTTTTCGGTTGCCGGCGATTAAACTGCTTTCATTCGGCGTCTCATCAAAAATGAAAATATTTTTGAAAACTACAAGTCTCATGGGTTTTAGTGGTGAAAAAATAATTTTAAAAATCGTTCGGGAAATGAGTTTACTCCCTGCTTACTTTCTTTGTATACATTCGACTATACGGGCCGACGGGATTTACGGGAAATCGCGGGTTTTCGGTTGCCGGCGATTAAACTGCTTTCATTCGGCGTCTCATCAAAAATGAAAATATTTTTGAAAACTACAAGTCTCATGGGTTTTAGTGGTGAAAAAATAATTTTAAAAATCGTTCGGGAAATGAGTTTACTCCCTTACTTTCTTTGTATACATTCGACTATACGGGCCGAGCCGGGATTTACGGGAAATCGCGGGTTTTCGGTTGCCGGCGATTAAACTGCTTTCATTCGGCGTCTCATCAAAAATGAAAATATTTTTGAAAACTACAAGTCTCATGGGTTTTAGTGGTGAAAAAATAATTTTAAAAATCGTTCGGGAAATGAGTTTACTCCCTGCTTACTTTCTTTGTATACATTCGACTATACGGGATTTACGGGAAATCGCGGGTTTTCGGTTGCCGGCGATTAAACTGCTTTCATTCGGCGTCTCATCAAAAATGAAAATATTTTTGAAAACTACAAGTCTCATGGGTTTTAGTGGTGAAAAAATAATTTTAAAAATCGTTCGGGAAATGAGTTTACTCCCTGCTTACTTTCTTTGTATACATTCGACTATACGGGCCGACCGGGATTTACGGGAAATCGCGGGTTTTCGGTTGCCGGCGATTAAACTGCTTTCATTCGGCGTCTCATCAAAAATGAAAATATTTTTGAAAACTACAAGTCTCATGGGTTTTAGTGGTGAAAAAATAATTTTAAAAATCGTTCGGGAAATGAGTTTACTCCCTGCTTACTTTCTTTGTATACATTCGACTATACGGGCCGACCGGGATTTACGGGAAATCGCGGGTTTTCGGTTGCCGGCGATTAAACTGCTTTCATTCGGCGTCTCATCAAAAATGAAAATATTTTTGAAAACTACAAGTCTCATGGGTTTTAGTGGTGAAAAAATAATTTTAAAAATCGTTCGGGAAATGAGTTTACTCCCTGCTTACTTTCTTTGTATACATTCGACTATACGGGCCGAGGATTTACGGGAAATCGCGGGTTTTCGGTTGCCGGCGATTAAACTGCTTTCATTCGGCGTCTCATCAAAAATGAAAATATTTTTGAAAACTACAAGTCTCATGGGTTTTAGTGGTGAAAAAATAATTTTAAAAATCGTTCGGGAAATGAGTTTACTCCCTGCTTACTTTCTTTGTATACATTCGACTATACGGGCCGAGCCGGGATTTACGGGAAATCGCGGGTTTTCGGTTGCCGGCGATTAAACTGCTTTCATTCGGCGTCTCATCAAAAATGAAAATATTTTTGAAAACTACAAGTCTCATGGGTTTTAGTGGTGAAAAAATAATTTTAAAAATCGTTCGGGAAATGAGTTTACTCCCTGCTTACTTTCTTTGTATACATTCGACTATACGGGATTTACGGGAAATCGCGGGTTTTCGGTTGCCGGCGATTAAACTGCTTTCATTCGGCGTCTCATCAAAAATGAAAATATTTTTGAAAACTACAAGTCTCATGGGTTTTAGTGGTGAAAAAATAATTTTAAAAATCGTTCGGGAAATGAGTTTACTCCCTGCTTACTTTCTTTGTATACATTCGACTATACGGGCCGAGCCGGGATTTACGGGAAATCGCGGGTTTTCGGTTGCCGGCGATTAAACTGCTTTCATTCGGCGTCTCATCAAAAATGAAAATATTTTTGAAAACTACAAGTCTCATGGGTTTTAGTGGTGAAAAAATAATTTTAAAAATCGTTCGGGAAATGAGTTTACTCCCTGCTTACTTTCTTTGTATACATTCGACTATACGGGATTTACGGGAAATCGCGGGTTTTCGGTTGCCGGCGATTAAACTGCTTTCATTCGGCGTCTCATCAAAAATGAAAATATTTTTGAAAACTACAAGTCTCATGGGTTTTAGTGGTGAAAAAATAATTTTAAAAATCGTTCGGGAAATGAGTTTACTCCCTGCTTACTTTCTTTGTATACATTCGACTATACGGGCCGAGTCCGGGATTTACGGGAAATCGCGGATTTTCGGTTGCCGGCGATTAAACTGCTTTCATTCGGCGTCTCATCAAAAATGAAAATATTTTTGAAAACTACAAGTCTCATGGGTTTTAGTGGTGAAAAAATAATTTTAAAAATCGTTCGGGAAATGAGTTTACTCCCTGCTTACTTTCTTTGTATACATTCGACTATTACGGGCGAAAAATGAAAATATTTTTGAAAACTACAAGTCTCATGGGTTTTAGTGGTGAAAAAATAATTTTAAAAATCGTTCGGGAAATGAGTTTACTCCCTGCTTACTTTCTTTGTATACATTCGACTATACGGGATTTACGGGAAATCGCGGGTTTTCGGTTGCCGGCGATTAAACTGCTTTCATTCGGCGTCTCATCAAAAATGAAAATATTTTTGAAAACTACAAGTCTCATGGGTTTTAGTGGTGAAAAAATAATTTTAAAAATCGTTCGGGAAATGAGTTTACTCCCTGCTTACTTTCTTTGTATACATTCGACTATACGGGCCGACGGGATTTACGGGAAATCGCGGGTTTTCGGTTGCCGGCGATTAAACTGCTTTCATTCGGCGTCTCATCAAAAATGAAAATATTTTTGAAAACTACAAGTCTCATGGGTTTTAGTGGTGAAAAAATAATTTTAAAAATCGTTCGGGAAATGAGTTTACTCCCTGCTTACTTTCTTTGTATACATTCGACTATACGGGATTTACGGGAAATCGCGGGTTTTCGGTTGCCGGCGATTAAACTGCTTTCATTCGGCGTCTCATCAAAAATGAAAATATTTTTGAAAACTACAAGTCTCATGGGTTTTAGTGGTGAAAAAATAATTTTAAAAATCGTTCGGGAAATGAGTTTACTCCCTGCTTACTCTCTTTGTATACATTCGACTATACGGGATTTACGGGAAATCGCGGGTTTTCGGTTGCCGGCGATTAAACTGCTTTCATTCGGCGTCTCATCAAAAATGAAAATATTTTTGAAAACTACAAGTCTCATGGGTTTTAGTGGTGAAAAAATAATTTTAAAAATCGTTCGGGAAATGAGTTTACTCCCTGCTTACTTTCTTTGTATACATTTCACTATACGCTTTCATTGGACGTCTCATCAAAAATGAAAATATTTTTGAAAACTACAAGTCTCATGGGTTTTAGTGGTGAAAAAATAATTTTAAAAATCGTTCGGGAAATGAGTTTACTCCCTGCTTACTTTCTTTGTATACATTCGACTATACGGGATTTACGGGAAATCGCGGGTTTTCGGTTGCCGGCGATTAAACTGCTTTCATTCGGCGTCTCATCAAAAATGAAAATATTTTTGAAAACTACAAGTCTCATGGGTTTTAGTGGTGAAAAAATAATTTTAAAAATCGTTCGGGAAATGAGTTTACTCCCTGCTTACTTTCTTTGTATACATTCGACTATACGGGATTTACGGGAAATCGCGGGTTTTCGGTTGCCGGCGATTAAACTGCTTTCATTCGGCGTCTCATCAAAAATGAAAATATTTTTGAAAACTACAAGTCTCATGGGTTTTAGTGGTGAAAAAATAATTTTAAAAATCGTTCGGGAAATGAGTTTACTCCCTGCTTACTTTCTTTGTATACATTCGACTATACGGGCCGAGAAAATGAAAATATTTTTGAAAACTACAAGTCTCATGGGTTTTAGTGGTGAAAAAATAATTTTAAAAATCGTTCGGGAAATGAGTTTACTCCCTGCTTACTTTCTTTGTATACATTCGACTATACGGGATTTACGGGAAATCGCGGGTTTTCGGTTGCCGGCGATTAAACTGCTTTCATTCGGCGTCTCATCAAAAATGAAAATATTTTTGAAAACTACAAGTCTCATGGGTTTTAGTGGTGAAAAAATAATTTTAAAAATCGTTCGGGAAATGAGTTTACTCCCTGCTTACTTTCTTTGTATACATTCGACTATACGGGCCGAGCCGGATTTACGGGAAATCGCGGGTTTTCGGTTGCCGGCGATTAAACTGCTTTCATTCGGCGTCTCATCAAAAATGAAAATATTTTTGAAAACTACAAGTCTCATGGGTTTTAGTGGTGAAAAAATAATTTTAAAAATCGTTCGGGAAATGAGTTTACTCCCTGCTTACTTTCTTTGTATACATTCGACTATACGGGATTTACGGGAAATCGCGGGTTTTCGGTTGCCGGCGATTAAACTGCTTTCATTCGGCGTCTCATCAAAAATGAAAATATTTTTGAAAACTACAAGTCTCATGGGTTTTAGTGGTGAAAAAATAATTTTAAAAATCGTTCGGGAAATGAGTTTACTCCCTGCTTACTTTCTTTGTATACATTCGACTATACGGGCCGAAAATTGCAAAATATTTTTTGAAAACTACAAGTCTCATGGGTTTTAGTGGTGAAAAAATAATTTTAAAAATCGTTCGGGAAATGAGTTTACTCCCTGCTTACTTTCTTTGTATACATTCGACTATACGGGATTTACGGGAAATCGCGGGTTTTCGGTTGCCGGCGATTAAACTGCTTTCATTCGGCGTCTCATCAAAAATGAAAATATTTTTGAAAACTACAAGTCTCATGGGTTTTAGTGGTGAAAAAATAATTTTAAAAATCGTTCGGGAAATGAGTTTACTCCCTGCTTACTTTCTTTGTATACATTCGACTATACGGGCCGACCGGGATTTACGGGAAATCGCGGGTTTTCGGTTGCCGGCGATTAAACTGCTTTCATTCGGCGTCTCATCAAAAATGAAAATATTTTTGAAAACTACAAGTCTCATGGGTTTTAGTGGTGAAAAAATAATTTTAAAAATCGTTCGGGAAATGAGTTTACTCCCTGCTTACTTTCTTTGTATACATTCGACTATACGGGATTTACGGGAAATCGCGGGTTTTCGGTTGCCGGCGATTAAACTGCTTTCATTCGGCGTCTCATCAAAAATGAAAATATTTTTGAAAACTACAAGTCTCATGGGTTTTAGTGGTGAAAAAATAATTTTAAAAATCGTTCGGGAAATGAGTTTACTCCCTGCTTACTTTCTTTGTATACATTCGACTATACGGGAACGACGAAAATGAAAATATTTTTGAAAACTACAAGTCTCATGGGTTTTAGTGGTGAAAAAATAATTTTAAAAATCGTTCGGGAAATGAGTTTACTCCCTGCTTACTTTCTTTGTATACATTCGACTATACGGGATTTACGGGAAATCGCGGGTTTTCGGTTGCCGGCGATTAAACTGCTTTCATTCGGCGTCTCATCAAAAATGAAAATATTTTTGAAAACTACAAGTCTCATGGGTTTTAGTGGTGAAAAAATAATTTTAAAAATCGTTCGGGAAATGAGTTTACTCCCTGCTTACTTTCTTTGTATACATTCGACTATACGGGCCGACCGGGATTTACGGGAAATCGCGGGTTTTCGGTTGCCGGCGATTAAACTGCTTTCATTCGGCGTCTCATCAAAAATGAAAATATTTTTGAAAACTACAAGTCTCATGGGTTTTAGTGGTGAAAAAATAATTTTAAAAATCGTTCGGGAAATGAGTTTACTCCCTGCTTACTTTCTTTGTATACATTCGACTATACGGGATTTACGGGAAATCGCGGGTTTTCGGTTGCCGGCGATTAAACTGCTTTCATTCGGCGTCTCATCAAAAATGAAAATATTTTTGAAAACTACAAGTCTCATGGGTTTTAGTGGTGAAAAAATAATTTTAAAAATCGTTCGGGAAATGAGTTTACTCCCTGCTTACTTTCTTTGTATACATTCGACTATACGGGCGAGCCGGATTTACGGGAAATCGCGGGTTTTCGGTTGCCGGCGATTAAACTGCTTTCATTCGGCGTCTCATCAAAAATGAAAATATTTTTGAAAACTACAAGTCTCATGGGTTTTAGTGGTGAAAAAATAATTTTAAAAATCGTTCGGGAAATGAGTTTACTCCCTGCTTACTTTCTTTGTATACATTCGACTATACGGGATTTACGGGAAATCGCGGGTTTTCGGTTGCCGGCGATTAAACTGCTTTCATTCGGCGTCTCATCAAAAATGAAAATATTTTTGAAAACTACAAGTCTCATGGGTTTTAGTGGTGAAAAAATAATTTTAAAAATCGTTCGGGAAATGAGTTTACTCCCTGCTTACTTTCTTTGTATACATTCGACTATACGGGATTTACGGGAAATCGCGGGTTTTCGGTTGCCGGCGATTAAACTGCTTTCATTCGGCGTCTCATCAAAAATGAAAATTTTTTGAAAACTACAAGTCTCATGGGTTTTAGTGGTGAAAAAATAATTTTAAAAATCGTTCGGGAAATGAGTTTACTCCCTGCTTACTTTCTTTGTATACATTCGACTATACGGGATTTACGGGAAATCGCGGGTTTTCGGTTGCCGGCGATTAAACTGCTTTCATTTTGGCGTCTCATCAAAAATGAAAATATTTTTGAAAACTACAAGTCTCATGGGTTTTAGTGGTGAAAAAATAATTTTAAAAATCGTTCGGGAAATGAGTTTACTCCCTGCTTACTTTCTTTGTATACATTCGACTATACGGGATTTACGGGAAATCGCGGGTTTTCGGTTGCCGGCGATTAAACTGCTTTCATTCGGCGTCTCATCAAAAATGAAAATATTTTTGAAAACTACAAGTCTCATGGGTTTTAGTGGTGAAAAAATAATTTTAAAAATCGTTCGGGAAATGAGTTTACTCCCTGCTTACTTTCTTTGTATACATTCGACTATACGGGCCGAGCCGGATTTACGGGAAATCGCGGGTTTTCGGTTGCCGGCGATTAAACTGCTTTCATTCGGCGTCTCATCAAAAATGAAAATATTTTTGAAAACTACAAGTCTCATGGGTTTTAGTGGTGAAAAAATAATTTTAAAAATCGTTCGGGAAATGAGTTTACTCCCTGCTTACTTTCTTTGTATACATTCGACTATACGGGATTTACGGGAAATCGCGGGTTTTCGGTTGCCGGCGATTAAACTGCTTTCATTCGGCGTCTCATCAAAAATGAAAATATTTTTGAAAACTACAAGTCTCATGGGTTTTAGTGGTGAAAAAATAATTTTAAAAATCGTTCGGGAAATGAGTTTACTCCCTGCTTACTTTCTTTGTATACATTCGACTATACGGGATTTACGGGAAATCGCGGGTTTTCGGTTGCCGGCGATTAAACTGCTTTCATTCGGCGTCTCATCAAAAATGAAAATATTTTTGAAAACTACAAGTCTCATGGGTTTTAGTGGTGAAAAAATAATTTTAAAAATCGTTCGGGAAATGAGTTTACTCCCTGCTTACTTTCTTTGTATACATTCGACTATACGGGATTTACGGGAAATCGCGGGTTTTCGGTTGCCGGCGATTAAACTGCTTTCATTCGGCGTCTCATCAAAAATGAAAATTTTTTGAAAACTACAAGTCTCATGGGTTTTAGTGGTGAAAAAATAATTTTAAAAATCGTTCGGGAAATGAGTTTACTCCCTGCTTACTTTCTTTGTATACATTCGACTATACGGGATTTACGGGAAATCGCGGGTTTTCGGTTGCCGGCGATTAAACTGCTTTCATTCGGCGTCTCATCAAAAATGAAAATATTTTTGAAAACTACAAGTCTCATGGGTTTTAGTGGTGAAAAAATAATTTTAAAAATCGTTCGGGAAATGAGTTTACTCCCTGCTTACTTTCTTTGTATACATTCGACTATACGGGATTTACGGGAAATCGCGGGTTTTCGGTTGCCGGCGATTAAACTGCTTTCATTCTGCGTCTCATCAAAAATGAAAATATTTTTGAAAACTACAAGTCTCATGGGTTTTAGTGGTGAAAAAATAATTTTAAAAATCGTTCGGGAAATGAGTTTACTCCCTGCTTACTTTCTTTGTATACATTCGACTATACGGGCCGACGGGATTTACGGGAAATCGCGGGTTTTCGGTTGCCGGCGATTAAACTGCTTTCATTCGGCGTCTCATCAAAAATGAAAATATTTTTGAAAACTACAAGTCTCATGGGTTTTAGTGGTGAAAAAATAATTTTAAAAATCGTTCGGGAAATGAGTTTACTCACTGCTTACTTTCTTTGTATACATTCGACTATACGGGCCGACCGGGATTTACGGGAAATCGCGGGTTTTCGGTTGCCGGCGATTAAACTGCTTTCATTCGGCGTCTCATCAAAAATGAAAATATTTTTGAAAACTACAAGTCTCATGGGTTTTAGTGGTGAAAAAATAATTTTAAAAATCGTTCGGGAAATGAGTTTACTCCCTGCTTACTTTCTTTGTATACATTCGACTATACGGGATTTACGGGAAATCGCGGGTTTTCGGTTGCCGGCGATTAAACTGCTTTCATTCGGCGTCTCATCAAAAATGAAAATATTTTTGAAAACTACAAGTCTCATGGGTTTTAGTGGTGAAAAAATAATTTTAAAAATCGTTCGGGAAATGAGTTTACTCCCTGCTTACTTTCTTTGTATACATTCGACTACGGGCCGACGGGATTTACGGGAAATCGCGGGTTTTCGGTTGCCGGCGATTAAACTGCTTTCATTCGGCGTCTCATCAAAAATGAAAATATTTTTGAAAACTACAAGTCTCATGGGTTTTAGTGGTGAAAAAATAATTTTAAAAATCGTTCGGGAAATGAGTTTACTCCCTGCTTACTTTCTTTGTATACATTCGACTATACGGGCCGACCGGGATTTACGGGAAATCGCGGGTTTTCGGTTGCCGGCGATTAAACTGCTTTCATTCGGCGTCTCATCAAAAATGAAAATATTTTTGAAAACTACAAGTCTCATGGGTTTTAGTGGTGAAAAAATAATTTTAAAAATCGTTCGGGAAATGAGTTTACTCCCTGCTTACTTTCTTTGTATACATTCGACTATACCGACGGGATTTACGGGAAATCGCGGGTTTTCGGTTGCCGGCGATTAAACTGCTTTCATTCGGCGTCTCATCAAAAATGAAAATATTTTTGAAAACTACAAGTCTCATGGGTTTTAGTGGTGAAAAAATAATTTTAAAAATCGTTCGGGAAATGAGTTTACTCCCTGCTTACTTTCTTTGTATACATTCGACTATACGGGATTTACGGGAAATCGCGGGTTTTCGGTTGCCGGCGATTAAACTGCTTTCATTCGGCGTCTCATCAAAAATGAAAATATTTTTGAAAACTACAAGTCTCATGGGTTTTAGTGGTGAAAAAATAATTTTAAAAATCGTTCGGGAAATGAGTTTACTCCCTGCTTACTTTCTTTGTATACATTCGACTATACGGGATTTACGGGAAATCGCGGGTTTTCGGTTGCCGGCGATTAAACTGCTTTCATTCGGCGTCTCATCAAAAATGAAAATATTTTTGAAAACTACAAGTCTCATGGGTTTTAGTGGTGAAAAAATAATTTTAAAAATCGTTCGGGAAATGAGTTTACTCCCTGCTTACTTTCTTTGTATACATTCGACTATACGGGCCGACGGGATTTACGGGAAATCGCGGGTTTTCGGTTGCCGGCGATTAAACTGCTTTCATTCGGCGTCTCATCAAAAATGAAAATATTTTTGAAAACTACAAGTCTCATGGGTTTTAGTGGTGAAAAAATAATTTTAAAAATCGTTCGGGAAATGAGTTTACTCCCTGCTTACTTTCTTTGTATACATTCGACTATACGGGATTTACGGGAAATCGCGGGTTTTCGGTTGCCGGCGATTAAACTGCTTTCATTCGGCGTCTCATCAAAAATGAAAATATTTTTGAAAACTACAAGTCTCATGGGTTTTAGTGGTGAAAAAATAATTTTAAAAATCGTTCGGGAAATGAGTTTACTCCCTGCTTACTTTCTTTGTATACATTCGACTATACGGCCGACGGGATTTACGGGAAATCGCGGGTTTTCGGTTGCCGGCGATTAAACTGCTTTCATTCGGCGTCTCATCAAAAATGAAAATATTTTTGAAAACTACAAGTCTCATGGGTTTTAGTGGTGAAAAAATAATTTTAAAAATCGTTCGGGAAATGAGTTTACTCCCTGCTTACTTTCTTTGTATACATTCGACTATACGGGATTTACGGGAAATCGCGGGTTTTCGGTTGCCGGCGATTAAACTGCTTTCATTCGGCGTCTCATCAAAAATGAAAATATTTTTGAAAACTACAAGTCTCATGGGTTTTAGTGGTGAAAAAATAATTTTAAAAATCGTTCGGGAAATGAGTTTACTCCCTGCTTACTTTCTTTGTATACATTCGACTATACGGGCCGACCGGGATTTACGGGAAATCGCGGGTTTTCGGTTGCCGGCGATTAAACTGCTTTCATTCGGCGTCTCATCAAAAATGAAAATATTTTTGAAAACTACAAGTCTCATGGGTTTTAGTGGTGAAAAAATAATTTTAAAAATCGTTCGGGAAATGAGTTTACTCCCTGCTTACTTTCTTTGTATACATTCGACTATACGGGCCGACGGGATTTACGGGAAATCGCGGGTTTTCGGTTGCCGGCGATTAAACTGCTTTCATTCGGCGTCTCATCAAAAATGAAAATATTTTTGAAAACTACAAGTCTCATGGGTTTTAGTGGTGAAAAAATAATTTTAAAAATCGTTCGGGAAATGAGTTTACTCCCTGCTTACTTTCTTTGTATACATTCGACTATACGGGATTTACGGGAAATCGCGGGTTTTCGGTTGCCGGCGATTAAACTGCTTTCATTCGGCGTCTCATCAAAAATGAAAATATTTTTGAAAACTACAAGTCTCATGGGTTTTAGTGGTGAAAAAATAATTTTAAAAATCGTTCGGGAAATGAGTTTACTCCCTGCTTACTTTCTTTGTATACATTCGACTATACGGGATTTACGGGAAATCGCGGGTTTTCGGTTGCCGGCGATTAAACTGCTTTCATTCGGCGTCTCATCAAAAATGAAAATATTTTTGAAAACTACAAGTCTCATGGGTTTTAGTGGTGAAAAAATAATTTTAAAAATCGTTCGGGAAATGAGTTTACTCCCTGCTTACTTTCTTTGTATACATTCGACTATACGGGATGGATTTACGGGAAATCGCGGGTTTTCGGTTGCCGGCGATTAAACTGCTTTCATTCGGCGTCTCATCAAAAATGAAAATATTTTTGAAAACTACAAGTCTCATGGGTTTTAGTGGTGAAAAAATAATTTTAAAAATCGTTCGGGAAATGAGTTTACTCCCTGCTTACTTTCTTTGTATACATTCGACTATACGGGATTTACGGGAAATCGCGGGTTTTCGGTTGCCGGCGATTAAACTGCTTTCATTCGGCGTCTCATCAAAAATGAAAATATTTTTGAAAACTACAAGTCTCATGGGTTTTAGTGGTGAAAAAATAATTTTAAAAATCGTTCGGGAAATGAGTTTACTCCCTGCTTACTTTCTTTGTATACATTCGACTATACGGGCCACGGGATTTACGGGAAATCGCGGGTTTTCGGTTGCCGGCGATTAAACTGCTTTCATTCGGCGTCTCATCAAAAATGAAAATATTTTTGAAAACTACAAGTCTCATGGGTTTTAGTGGTGAAAAAATAATTTTAAAAATCGTTCGGGAAATGAGTTTACTCCCTGCTTACTTTCTTTGTATACATTCGACTATACGGGATTTACGGGAAATCGCGGGTTTTCGGTTGCCGGCGATTAAACTGCTTTCATTCGGCGTCTCATCAAAAATGAAAATATTTTTGAAAACTACAAGTCTCATGGGTTTTAGTGGTGAAAAAATAATTTTAAAAATCGTTCGGGAAATGAGTTTACTCCCTGCTTACTTTCTTTGTATACATTCGACTATACGGCCGACCGGGATTTACGGGAAATCGCGGGTTTTCGGTTGCCGGCGATTAAACTGCTTTCATTCGGCGTCTCATCAAAAATGAAAATATTTTTGAAAACTACAAGTCTCATGGGTTTTAGTGGTGAAAAAATAATTTTAAAAATCGTTCGGGAAATGAGTTTACTCCCTGCTTACTTTCTTTGTATACATTCGACTATACGGGATTTACGGGAAATCGCGGGTTTTCGGTTGCCGGCGATTAAACTGCTTTCATTCGGCGTCTCATCAAAAATGAAAATTTTTTGAAAACTACAAGTCTCATGGGTTTTAGTGGTGAAAAAATAATTTTAAAAATCGTTCGGGAAATGAGTTTACTCCCTGCTTACTTTCTTTGTATACATTCGACTATACGGGATCCGGGATTTACGGGAAATCGCGGGTTTTCGGTTGCCGGCGATTAAACTGCTTTCATTCGGCGTCTCATCAAAAATGAAAATATTTTTGAAAACTACAAGTCTCATGGGTTTTAGTGGTGAAAAAATAATTTTAAAAATCGTTCGGGAAATGAGTTTACTCCCTGCTTACTTTCTTTGTATACATTCGACTATACGGGATTTACGGGAAATCGCGGGTTTTCGGTTGCCGGCGATTAAACTGCTTTCATTCGGCGTCTCATCAAAAATGAAAATATTTTTGAAAACTACAAGTCTCATGGGTTTTAGTGGTGAAAAAATAATTTTAAAAATCGTTCGGGAAATGAGTTTACTCCCTGCTTACTTTCTTTGTATACATTCGACTATACGGGCCGATCCGGGATTTACGGGAAATCGCGGGTTTTCGGTTGCCGGCGATTAAACTGCTTTCATTCGGCGTCTCATCAAAAATGAAAATATTTTTGAAAACTACAAGTCTCATGGGTTTTAGTGGTGAAAAAATAATTTTAAAAATCGTTCGGGAAATGAGTTTACTCCCTGCTTACTTTCTTTGTATACATTCGACTATACGGGATTTACGGGAAATCGCGGGTTTTCGGTTGCCGGCGATTAAACTGCTTTCATTCGGCGTCTCATCAAAAATGAAAATATTTTTGAAAACTACAAGTCTCATGGGTTTTAGTGGTGAAAAAATAATTTTAAAAATCGTTCGGGAAATGAGTTTACTCCCTGCTTACTTTCTTTGTATACATTCGACTATACGGGATTTACGGGAAATCGCGGGTTTTCGGTTGCCGGCGATTAAACTGCTTTCATTCGGCGTCTCATCAAAAATGAAAATATTTTTGAAAACTACAAGTCTCATGGGTTTTAGTGGTGAAAAAATAATTTTAAAAATCGTTCGGGAAATGAGTTTACTCCCTGCTTACTTTCTTTGTATACATTCGACTATACGGCCGATTTACGGGAAATCGCGGGTTTTCGGTTGCCGGCGATTAAACTGCTTTCATTCGGCGTCTCATCAAAAATGAAAATATTTTTGAAAACTACAAGTCTCATGGGTTTTAGTGGTGAAAAAATAATTTTAAAAATCGTTCGGGAAATGAGTTTACTCCCTGCTTACTTTCTTTGTATACATTCGACTATACGGGATTTACGGGAAATCGCGGGTTTTCGGTTGCCGGCGATTAAACTGCTTTCATTCGGCGTCTCATCAAAAATGAAAATATTTTTGAAAACTACAAGTCTCATGGGTTTTAGTGGTGAAAAAATAATTTTAAAAATCGTTCGGGAAATGAGTTTACTCCCTGCTTACTTTCTTTGTATACATTCGACTATACGGGACGGGATTTACGGGAAATCGCGGGTTTTCGGTTGCCGGCGATTAAACTGCTTTCATTCGGCGTCTCATCAAAAATGAAAATATTTTTGAAAACTACAAGTCTCATGGGTTTTAGTGGTGAAAAAATAATTTTAAAAATCGTTCGGGAAATGAGTTTACTCCCTGCTTACTTTCTTTGTATACATTCGACTATACGGGATTTACGGGAAATCGCGGGTTTTCGGTTGCCGGCGATTAAACTGCTTTCATTCGGCGTCTCATCAAAAATGAAAATATTTTTGAAAACTACAAGTCTCATGGGTTTTAGTGGTGAAAAAATAATTTTAAAAATCGTTCGGGAAATGAGTTTACTCCCTGCTTACTTTCTTTGTATACATTCGACTATACGGGCCGAGTCCGGGATTTACGGGAAATCGCGGGTTTTCGGTTGCCGGCGATTAAACTGCTTTCATTCGGCGTCTCATCAAAAATGAAAATATTTTTGAAAACTACAAGTCTCATGGGTTTTAGTGGTGAAAAAATAATTTTAAAAATCGTTCGGGAAATGAGTTTACTCCCTGCTTACTTTCTTTGTATACATTCGACTATACGGGATTTACGGGAAATCGCGGGTTTTCGGTTGCCGGCGATTAAACTGCTTTCATTCGGCGTCTCATCAAAAATGAAAATATTTTTGAAAACTACAAGTCTCATGGGTTTTAGTGGTGAAAAAATAATTTTAAAAATCGTTCGGGAAATGAGTTTACTCCCTGCTTACTTTCTTTGTATACATTCGACTATACGGGCCGACGGGATTTACGGGAAATCGCGGGTTTTCGGTTGCCGGCGATTAAACTGCTTTCATTCGGCGTCTCATCAAAAATGAAAATATTTTTGAAAACTACAAGTCTCATGGGTTTTAGTGGTGAAAAAATAATTTTAAAAATCGTTCGGGAAATGAGTTTACTCCCTGCTTACTTTCTTTGTATACATTCGACTATACGGGATTTACGGGAAATCGCGGGTTTTCGGTTGCCGGCGATTAAACTGCTTTCATTCGGCGTCTCATCAAAAATGAAAATATTTTTGAAAACTACAAGTCTCATGGGTTTTAGTGGTGAAAAAATAATTTTAAAAATCGTTCGGGAAATGAGTTTACTCCCTGCTTACTTTCTTTGTATACATTCGACTATACGGGCCGAGGATTTACGGGAAATCGCGGGTTTTCGGTTGCCGGCGATTAAACTGCTTTCATTCGGCGTCTCATCAAAAATGAAAATATTTTTGAAAACTACAAGTCTCATGGGTTTTAGTGGTGAAAAAATAATTTTAAAAATCGTTCGGGAAATGAGTTTACTCCCTGCTTACTTTCTTTGTATACATTCGACTATACGGGCCGAGCCGGGATTTACGGGAAATCGCGGGTTTTCGGTTGCCGGCGATTAAACTGCTTTCATTCGGCGTCTCATCAAAAATGAAAATATTTTTGAAAACTACAAGTCTCATGGGTTTTAGTGGTGAAAAAATAATTTTAAAAATCGTTCGGGAAATGAGTTTACTCCCTGCTTACTTTCTTTGTATACATTCGACTATACGGGATTTACGGGAAATCGCGGGTTTTCGGTTGCCGGCGATTAAACTGCTTTCATTCGGCGTCTCATCAAAAATGAAAATATTTTTGAAAACTACAAGTCTCATGGGTTTTAGTGGTGAAAAAATAATTTTAAAAATCGTTCGGGAAATGAGTTTACTCCCTGCTTACTTTCTTTGTATACATTCGACTATACGGGCCGATCCGGATTTACGGGAAATCGCGGGTTTTCGGTTGCCGGCGATTAAACTGCTTTCATTCGGCGTCTCATCAAAAATGAAAATATTTTTGAAAACTACAAGTCTCATGGGTTTTAGTGGTGAAAAAATAATTTTAAAAATCGTTCGGGAAATGAGTTTACTCCCTGCTTACTTTCTTTGTATACATTCGACTATACGGGATTTACGGGAAATCGCGGGTTTTCGGTTGCCGGCGATTAAACTGCTTTCATTCGGCGTCTCATCAAAAATGAAAATATTTTTGAAAACTACAAGTCTCATGGGTTTTAGTGGTGAAAAAATAATTTTAAAAATCGTTCGGGAAATGAGTTTACTCCCTGCTTACTTTCTTTGTATACATTCGACTATACGGGATTTACGGGAAATCGCGGGTTTTCGGTTGCCGGCGATTAAACTGCTTTCATTCGGCGTCTCATCAAAAATGAAAATATTTTTGAAAACTACAAGTCTCATGGGTTTTAGTGGTGAAAAAATAATTTTAAAAATCGTTCGGGAAATGAGTTTACTCCCTGCTTACTTTCTTTGTATACATTCGACTATACGGGCCGAGGGATTTACGGGAAATCGCGGGTTTTCGGTTGCCGGCGATTAAACTGCTTTCATTCGGCGTCTCATCAAAAATGAAAATATTTTTGAAAACTACAAGTCTCATGGGTTTTAGTGGTGAAAAAATAATTTTAAAAATCGTTCGGGAAATGAGTTTACTCCCTGCTTACTTTCTTTGTATACATTCGACTATACGGGATTTACGGGAAATCGCGGGTTTTCGGTTGCCGGCGATTAAACTGCTTTCATTCGGCGTCTCATCAAAAATGAAAATATTTTTGAAAACTACAAGTCTCATGGGTTTTAGTGGTGAAAAAATAATTTTAAAAATCGTTCGGGAAATGAGTTTACTCCCTGCTTACTTTCTTTGTATACATTCGACTATACGGGCCGATCCGGGATTTACGGGAAATCGCGGGTTTTCGGTTGCCGGCGATTAAACTGCTTTCATTCGGCGTCTCATCAAAAATGAAAATATTTTTGAAAACTACAAGTCTCATGGGTTTTAGTGGTGAAAAAAATTTTTAAAAATCGTTCGGGAAATGAGTTTACTCCCTGCTTACTTTCTTTGTATACATTCGACTATACGGGATTTACGGGAAATCGCGGGTTTTCGGTTGCCGGCGATTAAACTGCTTTCATTCGGCGTCTCATCAAAAATGAAAATATTTTTGAAAACTACAAGTCTCATGGGTTTTAGTGGTGAAAAAATAATTTTAAAAATCGTTCGGGAAATGAGTTTACTCCCTGCTTACTTTCTTTGTATACATTCGACTATACGGGCCGACGGGATTTACGGGAAATCGCGGGTTTTCGGTTGCCGGCGATTAAACTGCTTTCATTCGGCGTCTCATCAAAAATGAAAATATTTTTGAAAACTACAAGTCTCATGGGTTTTAGTGGTGAAAAAATAATTTTAAAAATCGTTCGGGAAATGAGTTTACTCCCTGCTTACTTTCTTTGTATACATTCGACTATACGGGATTTACGGGAAATCGCGGGTTTTCGGTTGCCGGCGATTAAACTGCTTTCATTCGGCGTCTCATCAAAAATGAAAATATTTTTGAAAACTACAAGTCTCATGGGTTTTAGTGGTGAAAAAATAATTTTAAAAATCGTTCGGGAAATGAGTTTACTCCCTGCTTACTTTCTTTGTATACATTCGACTATACGGGATTTACGGGAAATCGCGGGTTTTCGGTTGCCGGCGATTAAACTGCTTTCATTCGGCGTCTCATCAAAAATGAAAATATTTTTGAAAACTACAAGTCTCATGGGTTTTAGTGGTGAAAAAATAATTTTAAAAATCGTTCGGGAAATGAGTTTACTCCCTGCTTACTTTCTTTGTATACATTCGACTATACGGGCCGAGGATTTACGGGAAATCGCGGGTTTTCGGTTGCCGGCGATTAAACTGCTTTCATTCGGCGTCTCATCAAAAATGAAAATATTTTTGAAAACTACAAGTCTCATGGGTTTTAGTGGTGAAAAAATAATTTTAAAAATCGTTCGGGAAATGAGTTTACTCCCTGCTTACTTTCTTTGTATACATTCGACTATACGGGATTTACGGGAAATCGCGGGTTTTCGGTTGCCGGCGATTAAACTGCTTTCATTCGGCGTCTCATCAAAAATGAAAATATTTTTGAAAACTACAAGTCTCATGGGTTTTAGTGGTGAAAAAATAATTTTAAAAATCGTTCGGGAAATGAGTTTACTCCCTGCTTACTTTCTTTGTATACATTCGACTATACGGGCCAATCCCGGGATTTACGGGAAATCGCGGGTTTTCGGTTGCCGGCGATTAAACTGCTTTCATTCGGCGTCTCATCAAAAATGAAAATATTTTTGAAAACTACAAGTCTCATGGGTTTTAGTGGTGAAAAAATAATTTTAAAAATCGTTCGGGAAATGAGTTTACTCCCTGCTTACTTTCTTTGTATACATTCGACTATACGGGATTTACGGGAAATCGCGGGTTTTCGGTTGCCGGCGATTAAACTGCTTTCATTCGGCGTCTCATCAAAAATGAAAATATTTTTGAAAACTACAAGTCTCATGGGTTTTAGTGGTGAAAAAATAATTTTAAAAATCGTTCGGGAAATGAGTTTACTCCCTGCTTACTTTCTTTGTATACATTCGACTATACGGCCGACGGGATTTACGGGAAATCGCGGGTTTTCGGTTGCCGGCGATTAAACTGCTTTCATTCGGCGTCTCATCAAAAATGAAAATATTTTTGAAAACTACAAGTCTCATGGGTTTTAGTGGTGAAAAAATAATTTTAAAAATCGTTCGGGAAATGAGTTTACTCCCTGCTTACTTTCTTTGTATACATTCGACTATACGGGATTTACGGGAAATCGCGGGTTTTCGGTTGCCGGCGATTAAACTGCTTTCATTCGGCGTCTCATCAAAAATGAAAATATTTTTGAAAACTACAAGTCTCATGGGTTTTAGTGGTGAAAAAATAATTTTAAAAATCGTTCGGGAAATGAGTTTACTCCCTGCTTACTTTCTTTGTATACATTCGACTATACGGGATTTACGGGAAATCGCGGGTTTTCGGTTGCCGGCGATTAAACTGCTTTCATTCGGCGTCTCATCAAAAATGAAAATATTTTTGAAAACTACAAGTCTCATGGGTTTTAGTGGTGAAAAAATAATTTTAAAAATCGTTCGGGAAATGAGTTTACTCCCTGCTTACTTTCTTTGTATACATTCGACTATACGGGATTTACGGGAAATCGCGGGTTTTCGGTTGCCGGCGATTAAACTGCTTTCATTCGGCGTCTCATCAAAAATGAAAATATTTTTGAAAACTACAAGTCTCATGGGTTTTAGTGGTGAAAAAATAATTTTAAAAATCGTTCGGGAAATGAGTTTACTCCCTGCTTACTTTCTTTGTATACATTCGACTATACGGCCGACCGGGATTTACGGGAAATCGCGGGTTTTCGGTTGCCGGCGATTAAACTGCTTTCATTCGGCGTCTCATCAAAAATGAAAATATTTTTGAAAACTACAAGTCTCATGGGTTTTAGTGGTGAAAAAATAATTTTAAAAATCGTTCGGGAAATGAGTTTACTCCCTGCTTACTTTCTTTGTATACATTCGACTATACGGGATTTACGGGAAATCGCGGGTTTTCGGTTGCCGGCGATTAAACTGCTTTCATTCGGCGTCTCATCAAAAATGAAAATATTTTTGAAAACTACAAGTCTCATGGGTTTTAGTGGTGAAAAAATAATTTTAAAAATCGTTCGGGAAATGAGTTTACTCCCTGCTTACTTTCTTTGTATACATTCGACTATACGGGCGACGGGATTTACGGGAAATCGCGGGTTTTCGGTTGCCGGCGATTAAACTGCTTTCATTCGGCGTCTCATCAAAAATGAAAATATTTTTGAAAACTACAAGTCTCATGGGTTTTAGTGGTGAAAAAATAATTTTAAAAATCGTTCGGGAAATGAGTTTACTCCCTGCTTACTTTCTTTGTATACATTCGACTATACGGGATTTACGGGAAATCGCGGGTTTTCGGTTGCCGGCGATTAAACTGCTTTCATTCGGCGTCTCATCAAAAATGAAAATATTTTTGAAAACTACAAGTCTCATGGGTTTTAGTGGTGAAAAAATAATTTTAAAAATCGTTCGGGAAATGAGTTTACTCCCTGCTTACTTTCTTTGTATACATTCGACTATACGGGATTTACGGGAAATCGCGGGTTTTCGGTTGCCGGCGATTAAACTGCTTTCATTCGGCGTCTCATCAAAAATGAAAATATTTTTGAAAACTACAAGTCTCATGGGTTTTAGTGGTGAAAAAATAATTTTAAAAATCGTTCGGGAAATGAGTTTACTCCCTGCTTACTTTCTTTGTATACATTCGACTATACGGGCGAGGATTTACGGGAAATCGCGGGTTTTCGGTTGCCGGCGATTAAACTGCTTTCATTCGGCGTCTCATCAAAAATGAAAATATTTTTGAAAACTACAAGTCTCATGGGTTTTAGTGGTGAAAAAATAATTTTAAAAATCGTTCGGGAAATGAGTTTACTCCCTGCTTACTTTCTTTGTATACATTCGACTATACGGGATTTACGGGAAATCGCGGGTTTTCGGTTGCCGGCGATTAAACTGCTTTCATTCGGCGTCTCATCAAAAATGAAAATATTTTTGAAAACTACAAGTCTCATGGGTTTTAGTGGTGAAAAAATAATTTTAAAAATCGTTCGGGAAATGAGTTTACTCCCTGCTTACTTTCTTTGTATACATTCGACTATACGGGATTTACGGGAAATCGCGGGTTTTCGGTTGCCGGCGATTAAACTGCTTTCATTCGGCGTCTCATCAAAAATGAAAATATTTTTGAAAACTACAAGTCTCATGGGTTTTAGTGGTGAAAAAATAATTTTAAAAATCGTTCGGGAAATGAGTTTACTCCCTGCTTACTTTCTTTGTATACATTCGACTATACGGGCCGACGGGATTTACGGGAAATCGCGGGTTTTCGGTTGCCGGCGATTAAACTGCTTTCATTCGGCGTCTCATCAAAAATGAAAATATTTTTGAAAACTACAAGTCTCATGGGTTTTAGTGGTGAAAAAATAATTTTAAAAATCGTTCGGGAAATGAGTTTACTCCCTGCTTACTTTCTTTGTATACATTCGACTATACGGGATTTACGGGAAATCGCGGGTTTTCGGTTGCCGGCGATTAAACTGCTTTCATTCGGCGTCTCATCAAAAATGAAAATTTTTGAAAACTACAAGTCTCATGGGTTTTAGTGGTGAAAAAATAATTTTAAAAATCGTTCGGGAAATGAGTTTACTCCCTGCTTACTTTCTTTGTATACATTCGACTATACGGGATTTACGGGAAATCGCGGGTTTTCGGTTGCCGGCGATTAAACTGCTTTCATTCGGCGTCTCATCAAAAATGAAAATATTTTTGAAAACTACAAGTCTCATGGGTTTTAGTGGTGAAAAAATAATTTTAAAAATCGTTCGGGAAATGAGTTTACTCCCTGCTTACTTTCTTTGTATACATTCGACTATACGGG